>JANAVB010007399.1:31823284-31873284 GCA_029216955.1 Iris pallida
AATATTTATTATTTGAATAACATTTATCAATCTAATCAAATCTAAGATTTGAATATCATCTTTCGAAAATTTAATTAAATATAATTACGATTGATTTGGAGATCAACTATCAATATTAAATATTTGAATATTATCTATAATATTGGATATATGTTTAGATATAACAAAATTAGTTTAATATTTGAATATCATGTACAAGGATATTCAACAACTACGACATTGATCAACTACGCCACTTGGGAGCTGTTCGCTTTTTAATGGCAACGTTTTGAAATAATTTATTTGTGAGTCCCAACCTTCATGTCGTGGTTGTTGAATATCATTACCGCTGCTTGGGAGGTGTCCGCTTTTTTATGGCAGCAATTTGAAATAATTTTTTTATGAATCCCAAACTTCTTTTGTCTTTCTATCTCCCTCGTTTTTTTGTTGTATTTTCTCTTCTTATATAATAGTTATCTCGTTTATGTTATAGAAAGAAGTTTCCATATAGATAGAACAACAAAGTTTCAACTAGTAATAGTGAAGAAGATGTCAAACCATATGGAAATGTGGAAGATTGGATACCAGCGTTGAATGAAATATTCATTCCACGTATGATACATAAGTTCGGAGAACATGTATCAAACCTTTCAAGTCAACTTCCTTCAATACAAACTATGCTTGGTTCAATCCAAGTTGAACAAATGCATATATCTCGACGACTGGAAAAAAATAGAAGAAACTATAGCTGTTAGTAGTAAGGCATCGTCAACCATTAACAGTGTAGTCATTAATATTGAAGATGATGATGACAATGATGAGGAAGATATTTGAGAGTAGCAGAAGAAAATATCAAAATTGTTGATTTTATGGGTCTCAAAGCACCTGACCATAGTCCTAAGAGGAAAGTGGAAATGAATTTAGTACCAGTCACCCCTTTCAAGAGTCAAAAAAAGCTTCAACCTCGAAGCCTATCCTTTCGGATAATGATGAAAGTGACAAGTTAGTAATATGAGTTATCTTTTTGTTCAACTATACTTTTTTCTTTTCTTAATCGACCATACTTATTTTATTTATTTATTTTAGTGAAATAATAACATCTTGCAAGCATCAGTATGTTACATTGGGTGATATGAAAACCATTCTCCTAGGAAAAAGAATTAGAGATATGGTATGTAGATACTTTTTTTTTTTTATCTTCGTTGTTATCGAAGTTTACTTCGATGCGATCGGCGATTTTTTTAATGAGAAATAATTAGCTTGGTCTCGATTCTATCAAAGTTTACTACGATACAATCTATTTTTTTACATAAGAATTGCTCAGATTGTTACCATGGTGTCTACGATTCTCACCGAGGAGGAAAGGAATAGAACCGACAATAAAGCTAGTGTATGGTATTTACCAACACATAAATTGGTGAGTTAGCATTTTATTCTTTTATAATTGATCTTTAACAAAAAAAAAAATTTAATTTGTCGTTAGCAATGTATTATTTCATGTTTATGTAGAGTGCAAAGACTTCTAATAAATCCATTCATGAAGAATGGAAGAAGCACAAATATTTTGAGGATTATATGGGTTCTCTAAGAAATTGTAATGATGTATGAATTTGTTTTGGTTTAATTTTTAATTCCGATTTACTGAATTTTTTTTTTAATTTGTTATAATGATTATTCTTTGGTCAGATATATATATACCCATCCTTTCGACTGAACATTACATTCTTGCAAAAGTTAAGATTCAACTAAAGACCGTTGAAATTTGGGACTCTCTTGCTTCTTCGGATGAGCCGGTTTATCACAAAGGGGCCATAAAAGTAATAGTAAGCTAATGTTTATATTTGTTTATGAATTACCTAATAGATTTGTGGTATATTAATATATATCGTATTATGGTATTGTAGCTTTCAAGTTTGGATCTCTTTCTTGAGGAAGAGATTAACAAGTGGAAAAATGCCACATTCAACTTTTCGACATTCTCCATAAAGTGTCGTGATGTTCCTCAACAAAAAAATAATTATGATTGTGGTCTTTTCGTAATTTTATTCATGCAAGGCCTATTTGATCAATTTGATTCCCAGTCTTTCCATGTAAGTCTGAAAAATTATTTTCGTGATGTTCCTCAACAAAAAAATAATTATGATTGTGGTCTTTTCGTAATTTTATTCATGCATGGCCGATTTGATCAATTTGATTCCTAGTCTTTCCATGTAAGTCGGAAAAAAATATTTAGTCAACTAGTTGCACTAGTTTTAGAGCAATATTTTTGATGTTATCTTTGTTATATGCAGTTTGATTTAGAATTTGAAAGAAACAAACTTGTTGCGTGGATTGCAACTTCGAAGCACAAGTCAGAAGTAAACAAATTGCGCAACCATGGATGATGGAAATTGTGTTTCTTGTATCAAATAAAACTTTTGTTTTATAACAAATGGTCATGAATTATGTGAAAACTTTTCTGGACTTGTAACGTTCTTAGCATGTGCGATGAAATTTATATCAAGATGTCTTCTGGGGTATGTTTGGTAATATATAAATATTTACTATAAAATTACAGCAAGCTATGAAATTTTACAAATTAAAAAAATCTTCGAGGAATAAATAATGTATAAAATATCTAATACTTACGAGGATTTCCCTGTAGTCGAAAATATTGCTTGCATTATAAAGGCTTACGCTGCCATTGGCGAATCCTTGATGTCATATAAACGATCGAAGGTTAGACAATTATGTTATTTAAAGAGAAGATGGTAGCTTGTTTTAAGAGCATGCTGACATATAACATTTCCTTTACCCTTAGTCGAGAATTAAACTTAGCTGTAATCTAAATCAACGTTTCAACGCTTCTGTACTTTGCAATTATGGTAATCGTGAATTAAATCAAGCAAAAATTCACTTAGTCTGACTTTGCAATTACGGTATTCGTGAATTAAACCAACCAAAAGAAGAAGAAAAAAACTAGACATAACGACTGTCGAGAACTAAATCAACACAATATTCACTTAGTCGCTCATATCATTTGGTTCCATTGACCCTTCCTCATTATAACGCTTCTATACTTTGCAATTACGGTAATCGTGACCCAATTTTTTGCAAACTCTGCAGATTCTAGGCTTGCATGAGTCTGACTTTCTTTTATCTGGCTTGATTTTCTTTGAGAAGGCCTTCCTTTTGTTGCTACCGGTGTGGCTCTTTAAAACCTTCATGCCCTCGACGAACTGCATCAGCTACGTATTTTTCTTCTTTGCCATCAACAGTAACCATTTTTTGCAACTAAATCTGCACAACTAACATCAACTCAGTTTCCTTCTCTTGAATTTTGCTTAAATTTTTATAATAATACGTAAACAGATTAACTTGTTCATTAATAGCACCATACCTTGTGCTCTCAATCTTGTCTGTGTGAATGAATTTTCTTTCTGCGCCAGGTCTGGAGAGAAATATATCTTTGCAATCCTTCAACCAACAATGTTTAATTATGTCCTTTGGAATCTCTGACAGATGTAAAGTCTTCACTGCTGAAAAAAATATGCCTACAAGGAATCCATTTTCTCTCCATCCATAAGCAGTCACAGGTTATTTTGTTCTTGTTACCAGAAAATGTAACCTTGCGGTTAGGACACTACCAAAATACATGGATTTACCGACGGCCTTATCCGTCGGTAGTCCGTCGCCAAAAATAAATACCGACGGATTACCGACGGATATTTTGGTAAAACAGCCGTCGGGAATAACCTCGTCGCTAAAACATATCCGTCGCTACTCCGTCGCTCAGCGACGACTTAGCGACGGAATAGCGTCGGCACATTTAAATATATATAGCGACGGATTACTGACTAGCTTTCGTCAAAACATGTATCAGGATATAGGGTTAGCGACGGAAAACTCCATCGCTAAAGAGTCGGCAAAACCGTATCAGTGATTTTCTGATACGCAATATCCGTCGCTAATCCGTCGTAAATTTGTCGGTAAAAGCGTATCAGAGATTTTTCCATACGGCAGGTCGTCGTTATGCCGTCGCTAATCCGCCGAGGTGTACGACGGATTAGCGTCGTATTAGCGACAAAACATCCGTCGCTAACTGCAAAATTTATGGACATCAAACAGAACCAGGTCGACGGACATTCCGTCGCTAAACCGTCGCTCAATGTAAAATTCTCCAGGTAGCGACGGATATTACGTCGCCAATCCGTCGATACATTAAATTCATACAGTTAGCAACGGATAGTCCGTCGGGACTTTGTCGCCAGTCCGCCGTAAGTTAGTCGCCAATCCGTCGCGAAAGCTAAAATTTATGGACATCAAACAGCACCAGGTCGTCGGATCGTCCGTCGCCAATCCGTCGCTTTATTGAAATGCTCCAGGTAGCGACGGTTTTTACGTCGCCACTCCGTCGCTAACCTCAGTTTCTCCAGTTAGCGACGGACTATCCGTCGCTGAGTGGTCGCTAGCCCATCGCTAACTTCTAATTTTTGAAAAAAATACTACAAACAGACTCTTTCCTGTTTATACAACACATCCAACACAATATCAAACATGCAAAATATCCATATACAACACCATATATCCATATCCAACACGAATATCCAACGTATCCAATATCCAACACCATATATCCATATACAAAATATCCATATCCGACACCAATATCCAACGTATCCAATATCCAACAAAATATTACCAACACAATATATCCAATATCCAACATTAAATTATCCAAACATAAAAAAAATATCCGAACATACAATGTATCCAAATGTCTACAAAACCAACAACATAAACAAAATCAAACCTCGTCCGTCGGATCGTCTCGTGCTCGTACCGCCGCATCCGCTTTGCGTATGTACTCCTCCATCGTGTGTGCCGGCACTTGGGACAAGACATGGTCTGGAAGCGCGCGTAGCTGCTCTGGCGACAACATGTCAAGGAGCGTCAAGATGGTGTTATCCGATACGATGCGGGCGTCCGCAGAGCGGTTAAACGAAAGTCGTCCGGGGGAAGAAGGACCAGGTCGATCCGAAGTACCGGCAGCAGCAGTAGACGGACCGGGAGCACCACCAGATGAACCGGGAGCACCAGCAGACGGACCGGGAGCAGACGGACCGGGAGCAGACGGATAGCGCCCCAACACTATCGCCCGTAAATCTGACACCGCGGAGGTCAGAGTCGCAAGCTGCGCCCTCACATCGTCAACCGGGGGCGCTGGGGGAGGCGGAGGCGGTGGATATCTCGGGGACGGCTGCAACGAGGGCGCCATGGAACCTAAGCCGTAGACGCGCCCTTTCCTAACGCCGCCGACGGATTCTACGAACACGTCGTCGTAGCGAGCGGCCATAGAAGAGTGCGTCTGGGTGGGCATCGTTTCGCCGACATTCTCGGAAGGGGGCTCGATCTCAAGCCGACTAAGTGCCTCACGATACGCAGCCTATCCAATAAATGTGTTTATACTATAAGTTTTCCTAAGTTATAATCTAAATCCTATGTTTCCCTAAGTTATAGTCTGAATCCTAAGTTTATCTAATTAACTTAACAATAATTATATTTCTAACATAAATCTCATAAACGTAAGTACTTACATCAGTCTCCTCGGCCCTCGCGTCGACGAAGCTCCCGTCCTTCCGTCTCTTGTGCGTATGCACGAATACATCGTGAGCGGTGACCGTCTCCGCCTCTTTCCCCTGCTTCACTGCCCGTTGGGCCTGCATACGTAGAATTTAATTAACTTCGTATATTAACAGTACGAAATTAAATAATAGAATGAATTTGAATTTGTGCTATCTCACCAAATCTGCACGCGTCGATGCGTGGGGCCTTGATCCCCCCGTATACAGACCCGCGGCCTGTCGAGTAGCCTTACCTTTCTCCGATTTCAGCTTGAACTGCGGAGTATCCATCTTCTCCAACATCTGCTCATAGTACTTCGCCCGGATCCAGTCCTTCCTCGTATGTGCCGTACGAAGGTCGTACACTGCATCCCGTATCTTCTTCCCGGCGGCGGCTTTGTAGGTCCTGCGGATCACCTCCTCGCGATGGGGGGGCCACCAGAACGTCCTCTGACATACAAATTCAAATATCACGTAATAAAAAATTTAATGATTTAAAGAATAATTAATAATTCACCGACGGATTTATACCCTCATCTCGTCGAGCCAGACGTACTTCATGTCCTGAGGCACCTCAGAAAAATTGAGGTAGGGGCCATGGTAGTTATCCCGGATAATACGCCCTAGAATCCGGGCAGCATCCCACGAGAAAAAACCTATAAAGAAGCAACGACTGGATTATTAACTTGAATAAATGAAACAAATTTAATAAATTAACTTAAATTTACTTACGATTCACCAGCGGGCCATAGCTCTCGTCGGAACTCGCCCACCAGCCTCTCTGGTGGCATCGGGGGATCCGCGGGTCCGCGCATGTACTCTCCGGTAACAGGATAAAACTGAATCCCGGGGTACTCCGAGGCCCACCCTGCAGTAACTGCTGGGCCCCCTGCTGCATCTGCTGCTGCATCCGCTGGTACATCCGGTGGCGGAACGGATCCGCTAGCGGATGGAGTCACAGGCCTCGACGACGATGTCGGTGGCACCGAGGAAGAATGACGGCGGGAAGAGCCTGTGTCCGGGCTCTCCAAGTCGGGATCGGAGGTCACATCCGGGGAATACGGCTGGCGACCACGACCGCTACCACCACGCCCACGCCCACGCCCACGACCACCACCACCGCCGCCGCCGCCGCCACCGCCACGACCACGGCCAGCACCACCAGTACGGGTGCTCGCAACCATGCCCTGTAAATAGAACACATAAACAAAATACCGACAACATAGATTTATAAATGAATATAAAACTAAACATATCCATACCAGCAGCAGGGCGATGAGTGCCGCCCAGACGAGTAGGCCTAGGAGTGCCATCTGCAAAAAGAAACTCATACAATAATACGCAATTATCCCAAACTGAAATAAATATTACAATCAGAAGTGAAGTACGAATAAAAGCTAGATACACAAAATCTGATAAAATCACGCACCAATACAACAAAGTATAATTTTTGTAACTTTTGATGAAAGGGCATCTTGTGTTCCACTAGACTTGTAATTGTAAATCCAAATGTAATAGGGTAATTTAGGATTCGAGACTAGATATTGGGTGCTTCAAGATACAACTGAAATATAGCGATATTTAATCATCGTCATCGTCCTCTTCCTCGGCCTCGGCCTCATCATCATCATCATCCTCATCCTCATCGTCGAATTCATCTGTATCCTCATCCTCATCCTTATAAAGTTCTTCTTCTTCTTCTTCTTCTTCTTCTTCTTCTTCTTCTTCTTCTTCTTCTTCAGTCTCAATACTTGGGACAAGACGCCTCTTTCTCCCCTGGTTGACATCTAAGTCTTGTATATCAACCTCTTCCTCCCCTCTATTTTCATCAGCAAGAGGTATATCAACCTCTAATTCAACATCCATGTCACAAGACTGTTGTCCCAAGTATTGGGGCTTTTCGATCTGGTCCTCTTGGTATGCTGGGTCTCCAACGTTGAATGTATTTCTAGATTTAATCTTGCATACTGCCCACCAGTCAAAGCGATCTCTACGACGCCTTGGGTAGCTTGTATAGTAGACTTGAACAGCCTGACTTGCTATCGCAAACGTGTCGGACCCTCTATACCTCCTGTGATGATTTATATCGACGAATCCAAATTGTTTATCGATTCTCCAACCGATATTTGGTGTCGTATCGAACCACTCACATTTGAACATAACAATATGCATATCAAATGGGGCACTATATTGTAATTCTACAATATCCCGAAGCACTCCATAATAGTCAAAGTCCGGCTCGTCGTCATAGATTGTGCCTCTTATGCAAACACCAGAATCCTTCGTACTGAAGCCGTCATTGAGAAATTCGGCATTTATAGGATGTTGAGTTGTCTTAAACTTGAAGCCATTAACGACATAGCCGGGCCAAGTCTTTGCATGCTTCTTCGGTCCCAATGACAAATAACGAATGCTCTCATTTGTGAGTGTACTTGGTTCAGCTAATAAAACCTGTAAACTTTAAATGTTTTAGTTGCATATATATATTTAAATGGTAGCCGCATAACATATTATCTCAGTTACTTACGTAATCTCGAAACCATGACGGAAAGGTAAAATCAACCTCTCTTTGAAGTCCCTCATCGGTAATATCGGGTGTCCTTATTTTGACTTCATCTCAAAATACACTGTTAGAGAGAATAAAAATTAGTGTAGTCACTTACCTCACCAAATTAGAGATTATAACGAGGTGTAGTCACTTACTTCTCCAAATCTTTCACTTCTTGTATGTCACAATTTAACAAGACATATCGGTGAGCGGCATCATACTCATCGTCACTCAACCACCGTTTCTTACTAGCCCCAATAGGCTTGCCCCTTAAATTGAATATACCTCCTTCCTCAACGTCTTCGTCATTCCTTTGAGGTCAATTTCGATTTGTCTCAACATGAGTATCGAAATAAATAGAGCAAAAGTTTGACACCTCCTCGATAAGATATGCTTCGCATATCGAAGCCTCTATATGAGCCTTGTTGCCAACTTTCTTCTTTAGATGATGTAGATACCTAGAGAGACAAATTATCTTGAGAATTAACAATGAATTGTAAAATCCACTTAAATTATATCGATTTTTATTTACCTTTCAAAGTGGTACATCCATCGATAATAAACAGATGCACCGACACGGGCTTCGTATGCTAGATGAATCGGTAGATGCTCCATACTGTCGAAGAAACCCGGTGGAAATATTTTTTCTAACTTACAAATTGTTAAGACAATCTTCTCCTCAAGTTGTATCATATGTTGCACCGTGAGCTTAGTTGAACAGATATCCCTGAAGAATGTAGACAGCTCGGCCAACGGAACCCATACAGCAGAAGGCAACAACTCTCTCAACGCAATGGACAGTAATCTTTCCATAAACACGTGGCAGTCGTGACTCTTCATCCCTGTTAGCTTGCGTTCATTGAGATCAACGCATCTAGACAAATTCGACATAGCCGTCGGGAAATCTTAAAGTAGATATCCACTTGCAGATTATTAATCTATCTTCCTTGCTCAATGCGTATGGCGCTATCGGCTTAGTTACTTGTCCACCAGCTCCCCTTTGTATCAAGTTTAGATTATGACGTTTGCATATCTCGGCCATGTCTTGTCTTGCTTTTGGATTGTCCTTCGTCTTTCCTTTAATATCCATAACGGTATTGAAGACATTATCGAACACATTCTTTTCGATATGCATGACATCAAGATTATGCCTAATAAGATTATCTTTCCAATAAGGCAAGTCCCAGAAGATACTCCGTTTGGTCCAGTTATGGCTTTGTCCGAACCCCTCGACACGATTGTTCGATGGATCTTCCATCTGCGTCCTTAAACATATCATAGAACTCCTTTGCCTCGGGATTAGGATCCTCCGGATCAAAATTAGGCCCTACCGCAGCATACACCATATCTCGTGCAAGGTTCTGCATGTCTCCATAATCCACAGAGCATCCGTCGTCTTCGAGGACATCCGTTGCAGCATTATCATCAAAAGCATAAGTACCAGCTTCTGTAGCCTGTCTTTCTGAATATAATTCACCTTGCGATGACCACAGGCCGTAATCACGTACGAAACCCTTACGGGTCAAATGATCTCTCACAGTCATCACTTCTTCGAAACGTCTATTGTGACAATTAACACATGGACACTTGATTTTGTTATCGTCCATGTACTGAGTTTTGCTCATGGCATACTTAAGAAATACTTCCACACCTGCCTAAAAATCGTCACTCACACCAATTCTGCTCTCGTGTTGTCGTTTGTACATCCATGTACGATCAACAAAGTAACGATTCATGCTCGATTTGATGTGAATATCTGTATCGTAAGACAAACTAAACATAAGAATTAATAGCCCGATACCGATACTCATATCGTAAGAAAAACTAAACTTGTGGATAACACGCTAGGCCTACGACGAGGCTACTTAGTATCACAATCTAACATAATTAGTATATAATCATGTAACTGGTGGATCCGCTAGCTAGTAAGCCGGATGTACTTAATATCAGAGAGTATCAGATTAGTATCAGTATATAGGTTAGGTAGACCGTATCAAACGTATATCGGAATAGTAGGCCGAATAGGAGGTCGAGATAGTCGAATGAGAAGAAGAGAAGAAAGGAGGAGCAGATGGGTCCAGAGCCATGGTGGAGGAGGAGAAGTAACATGAGAGCAGTTTCCGCCGTAACATCTCCTGGCTCTGCTGGCAACTGAAGTCCAGATGCTACAAAGGACGATCCTTCGCTGAAATCGACTACAACACCCATCAGTTCAAGTTCATTCCTATATGAGTATATTCCAATGCCATAGAGGAAGGTCAACAAACTGATGGCTTCTATGGCATTGGAATCTACTCATATAGGAATGAACTTGAACTGATGGGTGTTGTAGTCGATTTCAGCGAAGGATCGTCCTTTGTAGCATCTGGACTTCAGTTGCCAGCAGAGCCAGGAGACGTTACGGCGGAAACTGCTCTCATGTTACTTCTCCTCCTCCACCATGGCTCTGGACCCATCTGCTCCTCCCTTCTTCCCTTCTTCTCATTCGACTATCTCGGCCTCCTATTCGACCTACTATTTCGATACCGATACTTTGAACCTTGATCTTAACCCAAACCTATATATTGATCGATACTAATCCGCTACGCCCGATACTAAGTATATACGGTCGATACTGATAGCGATAGTCCAATACCGATAGCGATAGTCCGATACCGATAGTTCGATCGATACCGATAGTTCGATACCGATAGCGATAGTCCGATACCGATAGCGATAGTTCGATACC
This sequence comes from Iris pallida, assembly GCA_029216955.1. Classification (NCBI taxonomy): domain Eukaryota; kingdom Viridiplantae; phylum Streptophyta; class Magnoliopsida; order Asparagales; family Iridaceae; genus Iris; species Iris pallida. Next base: position 31,834,143 of record JANAVB010007399.1, read on the forward strand.
GATAGCGATAGTCCGAAACAGATACACATGGACCTACATATCTATATATCACTAGTAGCCATACTCCTCTACATACTACTCTACACTAGGATCTGGTAACCATATACTACTCTACACACTAGCAACGTAGTCATACTCTAAAATAAGGTAAACTAATTTACCCACACATTAAAACCAACCCAATCAAATCTTAGGCAAACTATTCATATGATATCAATCGAAATACAAATAGGTCAACTAGGCTAGTTCTAGGTCAAATTAGGAGTCCAAGTCAACTCTGTCAAAACTAACCTTAATTAGGCTAAACTTCTACCTTAGCTAATCAAATATATATACTAGACTTCACGACGTGTGTCTGTGTATATATATATATATATTATTATTAATAAATTACTTAAAATTATGCCTATATATATATATATATATATATATATATATATATATATATATATATATATATATATATATGTCTGTGTGTGTGTGTATCCGTGTGTCTGTGTCCGTGTGTGTCCGTGTGTGTGTGTGTGTGTGTCTGTGTGTGTGTGTCCGTGTGTGTGTGTGTCCGTGTGTGTGTGTGTGTGTCCGTGTGTGTGTGTGTGTCTGTGGGAGAGGAGGAGGAGGACTCCTGCGCGGGGACTCCAGAGTCCCTCCTACGCCCCCCCTGCCCCGACCCCCCCAACCCCTGCCCGACCCCCTCTCCCACCCCCTGCCCCCCCTGTCCCGACCCCCCCAACCCCTGCCCGACCCCCCCCAACCCCTGCCCGACCCCCTCTCCCAACCCCTGGCCCCCCTGCCCCGACCCCCCCAACCCCTGCCCGACCGCCTCTCCTACCCTCCTGCCCCCCCTGCCCCGACCCCCCCAACCCCTGCCCGACCCTCCCCCAACCCCTGCCCGACCCCCTCTCCCACCCCCCTGCCCAGACCACCCCCCCACCCCTGCCCGACCCCCTCCCCGACCCCCCCCCCCGCCCCCTCTCCCACCCCACCCTTGCCCCGACCACCCCACCCCCTACCCGAACCCCCCTGCCCAGACCATCCCCCCACCCCTGCCCGACCCCCTCCCCGACCCCCCTGCCCCCGACCACCCCACTCCACCCTTGCCCCGACCACCCCACCCCGTACCCGAAACCCCCCTGCCCCACACCCTCTCCGACCACTACGACAGCCCCCCAACCCCCCAAATCGTAAAAAGAGAGAGAGAGAGGGAGATAGAGAGAGAGAGGGGGGGAGAGAGAGCATACCTTAGAGAGAGAGAGGGAGATCGCCGGTCGGAGAGAGGGAGATCGTCGGAGAGAGGGAGAGGGAAGAGAGAGAGTGTTTTGGGGGGGAATGAAAATTTCCCCCCCGTCGGTTCAATTTAAGTTAGGGTACATAAATTAGCGACGGAGTAGCGACGGATTATTCCGTCGCTAAGTCGTCAGTAAATCTCGTGCCAATATTTTAGAGTAGCGACGGATTATTCCGTCGCTAAGTCGTCAGTAAATCTCGCGCCAATATTTTAGGCTTTTGCCGCCAAAATATGCGACGTTCTAGCGACGGATATAAAACCGTCGCTACTTGGCCGACGACCTATCGACGGCGTAGCGACGGATATGGACATAAAAAAATAAAAAAAATTGTCCACTGCTTTCCGTCGGTATTCCGTCACAAATCCGTCGGTGATCCGACGGTAATAGCGACGGAAAATTTTCGTCGCTAAATGGCCGTCGCTAAAATACTGTAATTTGGTAGTGGGATAGTCCTTCAACAAATACTTTTCGATAGTGCAGACATCTTCATCTCCTATCTTTTCATGCTGGACAATAACATATTTATCAGAACGTGTGATTTCCTTTCTTACCTCTAAGAACACATTTTAGTATAAACTGATGCAAATTGATCTTCTATTACGGCCGTGCTAGTTTGATTCAAACTAGGTGTCGAGAGTTTATCAATGGATTGCTTACTCATCTCACCGTAACGTAAGGCAGCCAAAACCATGGTCAATATGTCGAAGGGCCTTACATAGTGGTAGCTTCTCAGTCAAAAATATTTTCAGAAAAGCGTTCATTGATTCACATCTATTTGTTGCAGTAGATCCACCAAAATAATTTCCACGAAGGAATGTGTTTGCCCATTGATGCCTCGTACTGTACAATGCTTCTGTCCACTCATTGTCCTCTACATTATAATCCCGTAGCATGTTATACCAACGACTATCGAATTCATTCTTTGAATAGTACCTGATTAAAAATCATGGACAACAACAAAAGTTCTAAAATTGATTATTAAAAAAAATTGTAACAACATACTTCAAATTAAACTACAAAGTGTGAGATGTACCTTTTAATCAAATTTCTCAATTCTCCTACAAAACCTTCTCTGTGTACATGTTTTATTGAATTGTGTAGGATATGCCATGAACACGTTCTATGTGGTACGTGGTACATTAAGTCCTCAATTTATTTATTCATGGATCTGCAACCATCCGTGCTAACTGTCTCTGGTAATTTGCCTCTCATACACTCTTGGAATTTTTGTAGAACCCAAGAATATGTATCTGCAAACTCGTTATAGATTAATGCAAACCCAAACACACAAGCCATTGCATGATTGTTTGAACCAACTAGAACCACCAACGACATTTGACATCTATTTGTTTTATATGTAGAATCAAATGCTAGTGAATCTCCAAGTAATTTATAATCGAATCGACTTGCACCGTCGGCCCAAAATAGATGGGTCAATCTGAAATCTTCATCTACCTTATACGCGTAGAAAAAATCGGTGTCAATGTCTTCCTTAGATTGTAGATAGGTAAGTGCTATCGTTGCATCCAAATTTTCTACTTCTCTACAATTATTAGCTAAAGCATTGTATAGATCTTTTTTCATCCATCCAACATTATTCCAGCCACTTTCTTATGCACCAATAAATTCTATATTGCTGAAGTCTTTATTCCAGTTTGTTTCATCAGCTTTGCTTCTTCCAATTCTGTGTCTGATATCTTTCGATGGGATCTCAAAAAAACTTTTTCAAAATTATTTGCCAGAGTATGGTTGTGATGCACTCTAAATAATTTGGCAACCCACAATTTTGTAGAACTTTCGTACAGAATCTGAAATATTGCTCGACAACCAGTCCTCGTTTTACTTCTTGGCTCACGTACCCTGTTAGGATCTTCTTTATATTTCTTCTGTCTGAATCCGGTATTCGAACAACACCAACTACGGTCTCTAACCATCCCAGATTTGTATTTCCTCTCTTCGTTCTTTCTAACACTAAAACCAACAATTTTTTAATATATCTGATAGAAAGAGTATGCTTCTTCAATAGAGTTGAAGTGTAAGCCAACGATATCATCATCTACGAGGTCCTTTGGGTCTTTGTTAACGTTGGCAGACTGCATTATTTTTTTTATCATCGTTTTATCGAAATCAATTTGAGTTTCATCTTCATCCCTAAAAAACGAAATTAGACAAAATTAGTATTAGTATTAGAAATAATTGTAATTTAATGCAGTTCGTAAATCCATTAGGAATGGTGAAGCGATATAACTTATCGTTGTTTTCATTGATGTCATCGTCATGATGCATTTCTCCATTGTTTTCTTCCTCTGGCTCTTTATCGTCTCCTAAGTTAACAGCTTCAAGTACTTCATCATCATCTAATCGTTCCTCCTGACACCCATTTTCACCCTCTGACCCCGCCATTGAAGAAAATAGAGATTGTTTTAAAGCAAAGGAGAAGATACAATACAAAGGACTGAAGTGTGGAAGAAATTTGGTTATCAAACAAACGAAAATGATAAAACAAACCATCCTTTCGTCTTCTCCAATGCCAGAAACATGAGGACACGTGGAGAAATTTGTTTATCAAAAGAATAAAGCATGCAGCAGCATTTAATGCTACATTTACTAGTGTGTAATTTTTTTCAATGATATAGAATTAATGGCAACATGCATATAGTGTTACTCCCCAATTGCTAAGTATATCTCCACTTTCTCCCAAATTTTTTTAATTAGTGTTAACCCCCCATCCTTCATAACCCACTAGGAAACAATTAATACAAAGACTCATTCCCAATCTATCTGCTAAACTAGAAATCGTAGCCCACCAAGCTCCTATGGCGCACTCTGCGACACAGGTAATGGTGGTGGTTCTATCTTCCACTCTCTCTTCCATTTTTAAACTGTTACGTGACTCTCTAATATTTTATGTTTCGTTTGGTTCAGAAGAAATGTTAGTTATGTTCGAAGAACACTCAACTTGCAGATGATTGTTCATTTTTGAGCTCACCTTGCAACTTCGGAAACTGCAAGGGGATTAGGTACCTTTCGAAATCAAATACGAAGGCAAATCCTGGTATGAAATTTCTGAAGTGCCCCCCTCTGCTTGGATTTCTAGTGGCTGGATGCTACTATATTAGAAGCCAAATATGGAAGTTCACATTCAGCAATTCGAAGGAAAGGTTGTTTCACATATGGTGACTTAGGTAATTGGAAGAAATAATGCCCTTGGGAAGAAACCACTTGCCCTAATCCAAATTGTGGAAGAAAGAGAGCAATCTTTGTATCAAAGAGGAGCCACATCAAGGAAAGAAGATTCTTACAATGCCGAAAATGCAACAGTGCATTCCAATGGTTAAATGAGGTTACTGTTAGAAATACTAACACGACTAAGTCTAGAATTCCTGTGCAAATTATAGTGAACACAAATTTAGAACAATTGTGTAAAACATTTGGGGAAGAACTGGCTATGTAAATCTGAAATCATGTACTTCATCAACTAAATGAATACAATAAACTTTTTTTTAGATAAGATTCTTCAACTTGGTTTACACTGCCAGTGACACGTTATTGATGGGATCTAAGTTTAAAGTTTAACTTAATAATAATTATACTTTTTCTGTTAATGTTATTTTTAATACTACCTTAATTTTAATATTTGTTACTAGAACAAACTATTTTTGACACTTTTTTGAGACATCATTCTTCAAGGTGGTCTATGCTGCCAAATAAATTTTGTTGATGGGATCTAAATTTAAGAACTATTAATAAGTAATCTTTTACTTTGGAAAATGTTATCTACACCCATTAAACATTTAATAGAATAACTTTTTGCTTTGAAAATTGCTTTTCGCTGGCATCCTGAATTTTTTTGAAGCACTTCCCCACCGTAATACTTGAAATACAAAAACGTCTATATGTTGACTACTAGTGAAAAATTAATTTTATTCCATGGTGTGCCTTCGATCTCGTTTGTCTTTGCAAAATATTAGGAAAGAAGGCACAACCGTCGTTCTCGCGGTCTTGTGCAATGAGAACAAAATAAAATTAGTAAAAACCCTAAAAAAATAAAATAAATACTAGGTTGTTGACAACAACATATGAAGCATATCCTTAACAGTCCTTAACCGGGCCAGAAGGTCTAGTGTACCAAATCCTTAACGAAGGAAGAAGAAGAAGAAGAAGAAGAAGAAGAGAAGGAAAAAAATGAGTCGTGTAACAAATCCTTAACAAAATGGAAGGAGGAAGGAAAAAAAAGAAGAAAATGAGGTCAGCGAGAGAGAACCCGAGAGAGAGAGAGAGAGAGAGAGAGAGAGAGAGATGGGATAAAGAGAATTAGGGAAATAGTCCCTGGGCGAACCAAAATGAAAAAATTGGACGCTTCTTTTCCCGGGTTTGAGCTTCTTCTTTTTTTCATACAATTATGCTATTTGGCTCCCAAATTTTTTGGCTGATGAAATCTTCCATTATGTGATATCTAACATGGCAGTTGACATGGCAGCTGACATGTCATGTTTTAACCGAAAAAATTAATTACCCAAATTTTTTTATGTTAATGCTAATTCTAATTTTATTCTAATCTTAATATTAATTTTAATGTTAATGTTAAATTAATGTTAATGTTAATTAATGTAATGTTAATATTAATAATCATGCTAATTTGACATTAATATCAATTTTAATATTAATTGTAATGTTAATGTTAATATTATTTAAATTTTAATTTAAATTTTAATTTTAATATTAACCATGGCCAATCGATTGAAAGCGATAGGTTCGGCTTGGTATGGTTCGATGAAAAGAGATTGGTTCGGATTGGTAGCAACCGTGGGCAATCAATTGTTAGGGGCTCACAATGATCCGGGGATGACTACTTTTAGCGTACGCGTTGGGTCGAATACTAACATATCCCGAGCCACACTGTCATTTAACTTGAGACTTGAGTTTGGTTTGGTTTGGTTTGCATACTCCAATAGAATTGATTACACGACAAATAGTAAAATTAAATGACATATAAAGACAGAGGTATCACAAAAACTTATTAACTAAAAGTAAGAAATCTCATTAACGTTGAAAGTAATTTGTTGAATTAACATTACTGTTATCGGGCCATATGTTCGACTGAAAGAGATTAGTTCGGCTCGGTATGGTTCGATAAAAAAAGATTGGTTCGGATTGGTAGCAACGGGCTCACAATGATCCGGGGATGACTACTTTTAGCGTACGCGTTGGGACGAATACTAACACATCCCGAGCCACATTGCCATTGTGAGCCCTTGAACCAATTTTTTTTATTTATTTGCTACTATTTTTTATTACTATTGTTATCTTGGTAATTATATTTAAATAATTACTATAGGAGTTAAGCTATATAGAGCATGAGAGGACTTTTGTAAATTGAATAATACCTAGGGACCTTAGCACAATTTTCAAATCCAAATTTCAAAAGGCCGACCCTTAGGATCAAATTCCCTGTGATGCAACCCCAGATTAAACTCAAGATTTACTTCAACCCTCAGCTTAATCCATTTCAGAATTCGATCCTATCTAACTAATGCTTGTATATATATAATCGATCAAACCCCTCCTTCCAAACCCTAATTGTCCTGCGCCCTCAAGTTCGAGAAGACCAACACGTTCGAAGGGGGTGATTTCTAAGAAGAAACATTCGATTTCCAACAGGTAATCTCCACCCACCATGGCTGTTGATTCCTTATAACCTAGTTAACTCAATCATGTTTGAATAAGAATAAGGTGTTTGTATTAATTTCTATGAGAAACTAGTTAGAGATTTAGTTGACTCGAGCGTTAAGTGAATCAGGATGTGGTTCATCTGTGGGTAAATGCAATTAATGATAGTATTGTATATACATATATTAGGTACCTATGATGCACATAGATGTTATAGTGTGGCAGTACATTCAGAGATACCATAGTAGTAGGTTGTACTGTTCTGAAGCTATGATACATACATGTATGGTATCTATGTTCAGTAGGCATTACAGTCCTTTTTTCCTGTGTGCCAAAGATTAACATGGACAAGTAATATTTAGGGGAGGGTGTGCCCTACAAGTATCAGTAGGAAAACCCACATGGGTACTAGACATGTTCTAACAGAGGTTAGAATATAGGGAATAGTGGTCCCTGTCTCATAAAAGGATATGTACAAAGTATAGGGTGGTACCATAGATTACCCAACCACAACATGTGGGTTCCTTGTATGTGCCATGACCTGCATACCTTTATCTATATGTGTGCAACCTAGGTAGCAGGCAAGTATAGAGGGGGCAAGGACATCACTGATACAACATATTTGGGCAAGTCTTAGCACCAGTTTACTCATTGACACTTGTTGCATATTAGGTGACCATGTAAGTCCAGATGGGATATTTGGCCACATCTAGGAACAATAGAGATAGTTTGACATCCAGGTTTTGCAATTGAAGAGAAATAGACCCATACGAGTTGGGGCTCAAGCTCCTGTACCCACCTAACAGAGGTTTGGCTCCTACAAGTGTGTGAAGGAAGTGTACTAACAAAATAGGAAAGAAGGATAGATGCAATGTAGGTTACAGTTATGTAGGAGTAGCTTTGTATAGGGAACATGACACAGGTCAAGACATCAGTTAAAGGGGGGGCCATTATTTACTCATGTGAATAGAGTATATAGAATATAGGGGTGCCCTGATACACTCAGTGTGTCATGAGGTATGTACCTGAGGGTGTCAAGTTGAAGTGAAAAACCTAGTATCTATTGACTTTTAGAGGGGACTAGGTCCACGTGAGGTAAGAGTACCGTGTGGACACAAAGTATCAGGGAAGAAGTCCAATTACATAACGAGTTATAGAAGAATGGTGGCCTAGTTATAGAAAAATCCTACAAAGATTTGTGTACCAGAATAAGGGGGCACTCAAGTATCAAGTTCAGAGGTCGCAGGTAAGTTTCAGAGACATAGATACTCACCTATATGATTTAAGGACAGCAAATACTATGGCAAACTGTAGTGTCCATTATGGAATACATGGACACTAGAAAGGTTGTAGCAAAGGTTGGAATATAAGGAAATTCTAATGCCAGGATGTATACAGTTGGGGGTGTTGAGTGTGTCAGAACATACTAAGGTATCAGTAGCTTAACCCAGGACACCTGTGAAGTTGTAGCAAGTATGTAATTGTCCAAGTTAGTGGTAGGCACAATGGTACATGATGGTCGAGGAAGAATGTTCTACAGCAAAGTCTCTATAGGAATGCTTACAGATAATGGTAACAGTAGGAGACTCAATAGTGATTTGGCTAAGTCTGCATAACAGTAGCAAGGACACAGGTTAGCTATGGGTTACAGGAAGTAACCATGGAAGAGTAACTAAAAATTAAATGTAGGCATTAAGTACACGAGTCTGAGGGTTAATTCTAAAAGGGATTAGAAGTAGAAACCACTCAAGCCTGTTTAAAGCCACTAGAAACATAGAGTAATTAGCAATAATTAGATATAGAATTATTTTAGTTCATTTCATGCATTAATTAGAACTAATTCATAATATAGGTATTGGAGACGGTGACTCAGCACTTGACCCGTATCCGTAGCTCAAGACTACAGGCAAGTATGCCTTGCCTTTCTTTACAACTTTATTTACATGCACTGCTTTTCATTATCCAGTCTCTTTCATTTATTACTGACATGTGATTTTCATAGTATTTTACTTCATTGAAATGTAGCCTTGTTCACCGTTAGCCTTGTGGTTTATTGGACGTGTTCGTACTTGTACTTGATTGTGTCGTATCATAGGACGAGTAAGTCATAAACTGAACTGCTATACCTTCTTGTCTCAAAATCTTGAAGCTAACCTGCGAGTCCACGCTAGGGGCGAGGGAGTTACTGTCCGTACCTGCGAGTCTACACTAGGGGCGAGGGTGATTCTTGAAGCTAACATGTGAGTCCACACTAGGGGCGAGGGTTAGTAGTTGATCAAACCTGCGAGTCCACACTAGGGGCGAGGGTTTGAGTATTCAATTTGGTTATCCGTTGACATCTTGACATGAGTTCTCTCATCTTCGTCCAGCAGTTCATTTATGCGTAGTCAGTTCACTGGTTCGTGTACCTTTATTTTATTAGTTTTATTTTATTCTTGATTTTCTCTATGCATGATAAACTGTTAGAAAGGCACATTTTTTATGTATCTTACTAGTCCTCTGAGGACCTGGTGATCTCTTCAGGTTTAGCCGAGTTTAAGCCAGGAGCAGACGAGCAGTTGTGAGCCAACATCAGACCGTGGTGCCTTCGCAGTTGAGGTCGTTATTTGGTTTGTAGTTTAGACTCAGTCAGTTATTTCATGTATTTGTTTTATTCCATCTATTGGTAGTGGATTTGTGTCCACCGGACGTGACCTGGATTCTTGGAAACATTCAGTTTTTATTCTTTATTATTCAGTTCCATTAACATTCATTGATCTCAGTTGATACTTATTATTCTGTGGATGAGAAATAGACTGCCATGACTTGTGTATATTAGACAGCGTTCTACCGCCGACACTGCGGGGTAGGCTGGGCTTGGACATGTCTTGTATCCGAAAAGCGGGTACGGGTCGTGACAATTTTTTTGATGGCCTATACAGGTCTACGTTAATCATTTCGGTTACGTCACTATACCGACGTGAGCCTGCAAATAGGATTAGACTCATAGGATCTCATCTACGTGTCTTGACTCCTTGTTGATCTCTATCCTTGATTATTCATTAAATCCTCAACTTGCATCCTGCTTGAAATTCTTCAACGGCTAAAGTGTTTTCTTTTATTACAGTTAAGATGGACTCTCAAGACAGGAACAACGCTCCCCTGAACACTCCACCGACTGCAGGAGACTTTTTCATATACATGACCCCACCAACACAAGGAGGCCAGCTCACTCATATGGGCAATCCGCCACAGTCGCAGTTCTCGAGATTCCGTAGAGACGACATTCTACCACCCCCGCAGTTCCCTCTACAGACTCCACCACCAACACCCGTCCTGCCCTCCAACATCTGTCCCACCACCAGCATAAGTTCCACATCCAATATCAGCCATACACCCAGCACCAGTAATGTATCCAGCTTTGGCCATGCACCCAACACCGGCAATGTATCCAGCTCCTATGATGCATCCAGCCCCTACAATGTATCTAGCACCTATTCTGCCTCCGCCACCAGCACTGGACAATGTCACACTCCTCGGGATCTTCCAGTAGCAAGCCAATATGTTCTACAACACTTTGAGAGAGGCTCTTCAGATTAGAGATGCTCCCTGACTGTGCCCTGGAACCTCTAAGAACTTCATGGACCTTAGGCCCAGGGAATTCCATAGGATATAAGGGATTTTCTATGCTGATGAGTGGTTGAAAAACGTGGAACGATACCTGAAAATGGCCCGAGTCCCAGAAGATCTTCAGATCGAGTCAGCTAGTGGACAGCTTTTCGACATCGTGCGGACGTGGTACCAAGGCGAGCCCCGATTTTCCGCTCCAGGGGTAACTTGGGAGGAATTCAAGCAACTGTTCAAGAAGAAATTCTATCCATACATAACACGAGAGGCATTGGCGGGTCAGTTCGAGCACCTAGAGCAAGGTAATCACACCGTCGACGAGTACACATCAGAGTTTTCTCGCCTCATCCGCTTCGCAAAGAGTTCGGTCAGCACCCTTGAAGACAAGGTACGACAATTCAGGAAAGGACTATCTCACGAGATTCGTCTAGCCATCGCCACCAGTCGAGCCACCACTTATGAAGAGATTCTGGAGGTCGCCCAAGCTGTAGAAGAAGAGCTTAGCCACAAGTCGAAGAGGAATCGAGACGCATTCGGAGGAGGCAACAACCAATCAGCACCAGCAAAATGTCCCAACATTCCAGAGAAGATCTCAACACAGCAGCATCAACAACAACCACGAGCAGCCCCACAACAAGCCCAAGATGTTCCCACCTGCCAGTATTGTTCGAAGAAAGGCCACACTCAAAAAAATTGTCACGGCAGATTAGGTTTATGTTGGACTTGTGCAACCAACATTTATCTCAAAAATTTTCGAAGAGAAACGCGAGTGCCCCACCACTACCGACCGCAGAAGGAGGGCAAGCTTATGCCATGATCACTGAGGATACGACAACACCACAAGGATCAGCTGGCGGAAATTTCTAATAGATTTGGCAGTAGTATTATGGATAGGCCTATATCAGATTTTTATTTACGAGTACTTGAAATATTTTAATAACAATATATGTTAGACTATTCATTGTAGTATATCATGGCCTATTAAATTTCGAGGACGAAATTATTTTAAGGAGGGTAGACTTTTGAGCACTTGAACCAATTTTTTTATTTATTTGCTACTATTTTTTATTACTATTGCTATCTTGGTAATTATATTTAAATAATTACTATAGGATTTAAGCTATATAGAGCATGAGAGGACTTTTGTAAATTGAATAATGCCTAGGGACCTTAGCACAATTTTCAAATCCAAATTTCAAAAGGCTGACCCTTAGGATCAAATTCCCTATGATGCAACCCCCAGATTAAACTCGAGATTTGCTTCAACCCCCAGCTTAATCCATATCAGAATTCGATCCTACCTAACTAATGCTTGTATATATATAATCGATCAAACCCCTCCTTCCAAACCCTAATTGTCCTGCGCCCTCAAGTTCGAGAAGACCAGCACGTTCGAAGGGGGTGATTTCTAAGAAGAAACATTCGATTTCCAACAGGTAATCTCCACCCACCATGGATGTTGATTCCTTATAACCTAGTTAACTCAATCATGTTTGAGTAAGAATAAGGTGTTTGTATTAATTTATATGAGAAACTAGTTGGAGATTTAGTTGACTCGAGGGTTAAGTGAATCAGGATGTGGTTCATTTGTGGGTAACTGCAATTAATGATAGTATTGTATATACATAGATTAGGTACCTGTGATGCACATAGATGTTATAGTGTGGCAGTACATTCAGAGATACCACAGTAGTAGGTTGTACTGTTCTGAAGCTATGATACATACATGTATGGTACACATAATGTTTAGTAGGCATTACAGTCTTTTTTCAGTAGGCATTAAAGTCCTTTTTCCTTTGTGCCAAAGATTAACATGGACAAGTAATGTTTAGGGGAGGGTGTGCCCTACAAGTATCAGTAGGAAAACCCACATGGGTACTAGACAGGTTCTAATAGAGGTTAGAGTATAGGGAGTAGTGGTCCCTGTCTCATAAAAGGATATGAACAAAGTATAGGGTGGTACCATAGATTACCCAACCACAACAAGTGGGTTCCTTGTATGTGCCAAGACCTGTATACCTTTATCTATATGTGTGCAACCTAGGTAGCAGGCAAGTATAGAGGGAAAAGGACATCACTGATACAACATATTTGTGCAAGTCTTAGCACCATTTTACTCATTGACACTTGTTGCATATTAGGTGACCATGTAAGTCCAGGTAGGATATTTGGCCACATCTAAGAACAATAGAGATAGTTTGACATCCAGGTTTTACAATTGTAGAGAAATAGACCCATACGAGTTGGGGCTCAAGCTCCTGTATCCACCTAACAGAGGTTTGGCTCCTACAGGTGTGTGAAGGAAGTGTACTAACAAAATAAGAAAGGAGGATAGATGCAATCTAGGTTACAGTTATGTAGGAGTAGCTTTGTATAGGGAACATGACACAGGTCAAGACATCAGTTAAAGGGGGGCATTATATACTCAGGCAAATAGAGTATATGGAATATAGGGGTGCCCTGATACACTAAGGACAGGGTGTCATGAGGTATGTACCCCTCTTCTTATTCCTAATTGGCAAACATGGGGGTATTCAATGACCTCCTGTGAATATTCTTATTCTCTGTCTCCGACCAATTTGGCATATAATCTAGGGGTAAGCATCACGTTTTACCATTGTTTACAACATTTTTTTAAGATATCTACATAAAATGTTATAATAAATCCACATAACACTACAACCAAACTTATTTTAAAAAAATATTATTTACGATACAACCAAACTTATTTGATACCATATTATATAGAAGACAACTACCATAATTTAAATTAAATGGCCAGATTTATTTATTATTTTATATTTGATCTAATCCATAGTTTTTAATTTATATACTTAAAATCTAATAAAATATATTCTACCATAATTTAAATATAATATATATACAAAATATTAAACATAATTTATAATTTTGAGTCTAATTTATGTAAAGATTTAATGTAATGCAAATCAAGTTAACAACCTAATCTTATAAAAATTAAGAATTCTAATTATAATCAAATTTCATCTGGTCTAATACATAACCAAATCTCAGTATGATTAATTTAAACTAATTTAACATAATCTAATGTAATTTAATTAATCTACTTTGATAGAAATTTGAATTCTGAACAGGAAAGTCACCAAAAAGGAGGCAGTTGTAATTAGAACTTTGAGTCTGGCCATATCCATATTCATATTCCCTTGTCATCTTCAAGTGAAATATCCCAAACCAAATATTACAATCATTACTACAATATATATGATTGAATAAAAAAGGAATAAAATATATCCTTTTCTTTTGCAGCCTATATGATTTAAACATGCATTAGAATATATTTAAACAATATAAATCTAAAGAAAACAAATTATAGACCAAAACATTATTCAAGCTTAAATTATCATGGAATTTTGAGTCTAATCTATGCAAAGATTTAATGAAAGCGAAATCAACTAATAATCTAATCTATGTAAATGATAGTGTGCAAACCAAACCAAACCCAAGTCTCAAGTTAAATGATAGTGTGGCTTAGGATGTGTTATTATTCGTCCCAACGCGTACGCTAAAAGTAGTCATCCCCAGATCATTGTGAGCCCCTAATAGTCGATTGCCCACGGTTGCTACCAATCCGAACCAATCTCTTTTCATCTAACCATACTGATCCGAACCAATCGCTTTCAGTCGAACATATGGTCCGGTAACAGTAATATTAATTCAATAAATTACTTTCAACGTTAATGAGATTTCTTACTTTTAGTTAATAAGCTTTCGTGATACCTCTATCTTTATATGTCATTTAATTTTACTATTTGTCGTGTAATCAATTCTATTGGAATGTGCAAACCAAACCAAACCCAAGTCTCAAGTTAAATGGCAGTATGGCTCGGGATGTGTTAGTATTTGTCATAATTGTTGGGAAAGAAATGCGAAAACCTTTCCCCAAACTAGAGAGTACCTGCGAGAAAACCGAGCAATACAACGCACGAACCAAAACACCAAAACAAACCATGCAGACACAGAGAATTTTTGACGTGGAAAACCCTTACGGAAAAAACTATGGGACGATCGGAGTCCAACCCTGAGAAGCCTTCACTAATAAAATAAAGGAGTACACCCTCTACAAACTTCATCCGATCCAAATCGGATCCCCACAACACTTGGAAGCAAGAATAATGATTACAAGGCTATGAAGAACAAAGACGACGAGTAGAGATTACCCGAATACGATCCTCCTTCGAAAATGCCCTTCAATCCTCCTTCTTCTCTTCCAAAGTTGCAATGGCACTCTTACCTCTTTTTTCTCTCTTAAGTGTGTTTGGTATGAGACTAGGGTTAGGAAACACCATATAAAAAAACCCTAATCTCGCAACAAAACCTGGATCGTAGGATATGATCCAACGGTGATCAATCACCCTGAAAAATGCTTCAGCTCCGACGACACAGAGTTCGGCCAGAACTCTGTGTTTGGCAACCAGTACAGTTCTAGAACCAGGGGATAGAGTTCGGCCCGAACTCTGGCCCCCTCCTTCCAGCAGCTCCTCTGGTCAGCTCCCGAGTATCTTCGTCATCTCCGACTGGCTTCGTCACCTCTCCGAGCTTCTCTGACACACAGACGACGCTCGTCGTACTCCGGGATCTTCTCCACATAGGTTGGGAACCCCACCCACTCCAACAAATTTTTTTCTACACAACTAGGTGGAGGAGGTTGTCATCCCGACGATCTGCCTGCAGAACTCAAACTTTCCCCTCGGTAGAACCTTCGTGGGCATGTCTGTTCCATTGTCATCAGTATGAACCTTCTTAAGCACTGCATCCTTCTTCTCAACCATATCCCGTATCCAATGATACCGAGTCTCGATGTTCTTGGACCGACTATGAAATGTCTGGTTCTTTACAAGGTGAATAGCACTCTGACTGTCGTAAAGCAAAGTATATTGCTCTTGCTTCAGCCCTATTTCCTGCAATAGCTTCTTCATCCACATCAGCTCCTTGCAAGCCTTCGTCGCCGAAATGTATTCTGCATTCGTCTTCGACAAGGCAACACACTTCTGCAATCACGACTGCCACGATACCGCTCCGCCAGCAAACATCATCACATAGCCCAAATTCGATCGTCTCGTATCTATATCTTCAGCCATATCAGCGTCGGTATACCCAACCAGCTTCGGCTCATCACCACTAAAAGAAAGTCTCCAATCGGCAGTGCCCTGAAGGTATCGTAGAATCCACTTGACCGCACTCTAATGTACCCTTTCAGGATTTAAAAGATACCTGCTAACTGTGCCAACTGCATAAGAGATGTCTGGTCTTGTACACACCATAGCATACATAAGACTTCCCACAGCTGAGGCATATGGAACCCGCTCTATATCTTCTTTTTCGTCCTCGGTAGATGGACACTGCTCCTCAGTGAACTTAAAGTAAGCCGCAAGGGGACAACTCACTTTTTTTGACTCGTCCATACCGAAACGCTGAAGTACCCGATGAATGTACTTCTTTTGGGACAAGTGTAGCAGCTTGGACTCTCTCTCTCAGCTGATCTCCATCCCAAGAATAGTCTTTAATGCGCCCAAATCCTTCATAGAGAAGGTCGTGCCCAGTTGGCACTTCAACTCCGCTACCCTAGTGGCATTCTGACCCACTAATAGCATATCATCAACATAGAGGAATAAAATGATGAAATCATCCTTGACAAAATACCTCATAAATACACAGTGACACGACGTCATCCGTGCATAACTATGTTTCCCCATAACCGACTCGAACTTCCTGTACCACTGCCTCATAGATTGCTTCAGACCATACAAGCTCTTTTTCAACCGACAGACCAAATGTGACTTATCCTTCTCACATAATCCCTCTGGCTGCTCTATGTATAACTCCTCCCCAAGATTACCGTGGAGGAATGTCGTCTTAACGTCCATCTGCTCAACCTCCAAGTTGAGACTGGCTGCCAATGCTAGCACTACCCAAATAAATGAATGCTTGACGACAGACGAAAAAATCTCATCATAACCTACGCCTTTCTGCTGACCATATCCTTTAACTACCAGCCTCGCTTTGTATCGAGGGCGAGTAGCATCATCCGTCTGCTTCACTCTAAACACCCATCGATTCTTCAAATCCTTCTTGCCCTTTAGCAACCTCACCAGCTCATAAGTGGAATTGGCGTGTAAGGAACTCATCTCCTCCTGCATAGCCTGTATCTACTCCTGCCTTTGTTCGTCTTCCATAGCATCTACAAAACTTTCGAGCTCTCTCCCGTCAGTCAATAGCACATACTCACCCGGTGAGTATCTCGTAGATGGTCGATAATCTCTATCGCTCCTTCTCAATAGAGCCACTGGTGCTGGCTGTATACCGACAGCTTGCTCCCATTCAGGAACTGCCTCCCGGGCATGCTTATCCTCTTGAGGGACACCCTGACCACCATCAGTAGGCTGATGATCAAGGTTGGAAGCAACTCCATATATTGTCTCCCCCATAATTTGATCCTCTGCGATGTCCTCTGAAAACTGCTCGAAGCGAAATAACTCTAATTCAGGCAATTCCTCAGCCTCAGAAGGCGTCTCAAAATCCTAAGTGTTGGTCATGGTCTGATCCTCGACGAATACCACATCCCTGCTTCTGTAGAGCTTTCTTCCCACCGGGTCGTAGAGTCTATAGCCAAACTCATCTCGACCGTAGTCGACAAAGATGCATCGCCTCGTCTTCGGCTCAAGTTTGGAGCTCTCGTCCTTCGGTACATGCATGAAGGCCTTACAGCCAAACACTCATAGGTGATTGTATGACGGCTCTTTTTCGTACCATACTTTGTCAGGCACATTACCCTGCAAAGAAGCACTAGGAGATAAATTAATAACATAGGCAGCTGTGAGAAGAGCCTCACCCGAATAACTGCCTGACAAGTTTGCTTCTAACAGCAAATACCGCACCCTCTCCATCAGTGTCCTGTTCATGCGCTCTGCTACACCATTGAGCTGAGGTGTCTTGGGCGGAGTCTTCCGGTGTCGTATTCCTTGCTCTCTGCAATAAGCATTAAAGGGACCAATATATTCGCCGTCATTGTCGGACCGAACACATAATAACTTCTTGCCCGTCTCTCTTTCAACAGAGGCATGAAACTTTTTGAAAGTAGGTAGCACCTGATCCTTGGTCTTTAAGGCATAAACCCAAACCTTCTTGGAATATTCATCAACAAAAGTTACAAAGTAAGAAGCACCACCAATAGGGTAGCACCCAGTTTCCCAAATGAGGGTAATTTTGAAATTTTGTGTTTATAATTATTTTAATAATAACATTTAATTCATGATATGATTTTTGGTGATTTTAAATTATTTTAAAATTATTTAAATCAATGACTTGTGATTTTGACGTTTTGCTAGTGAAACCCTAGAGACTGTTTGACCTAGAGCCTAACAATGTGATTATGATATTTTAATATCATTTTTGGCCTAAGAATATTTTTGAATTTGACCTCTTTGAATTATTTTGATATTATTTTATTATTTATGATATTGTTTTGGGTTTATTTGAGTCGGGTTCGAATTTCAACTCAATTCGACTTGAAACGGGGACCCGGGGGTAGTTTGACTCTAGTGGGACCCACACACTAGTTAGACATGGCCCACATAATATTAATTTTAGTCTACATGATAGAAATATTTTAGTTAGAGGTTAGACTAATTATTATGGATAAGGTTAGTGTGATTAGAGACTTTAGAATGACTAATTTAGCCCCAACCAATTAGCCCTTTCCTAATACTCATAGAATAGGTTAGTGGGGCATTTTGGACCTTACCATAATAGGACAAATAGCCCCATATGGCCAGCCACTTTGGGAGAGGATAGGCTCAAGTTCATTTTATTATTTTCATCCACACTCTCTCTCTTGTTCTTCCCCAAATTCCTAGAGAGCAATTCCTAGCAATTTCTCCACCAAATCATTCCATTTCACCACCAAATCTTCTTCTTTCCTTCTCCATTCTAGCCAAGGAGGAAGCTACCCAAGTTTGGGAGGATTCGGAGCTCGTTCGTATCCTTTTGGAATCTCTACGTGTCGGTGTCGCTCCGGGAAGGCTTTTCTTCGATTCGATCTACCGGGAGGTATAAATCCCTTCTCCTTTTCATTTCCTTATACATATAGGTATATTTTGAACCCATAGGAATGACCTTCATGGTTGTATCTCCATTTGTGTCCATTTCGTGTACATTTGGAGCTCATAGGAGTGTCATTTGTGTTGTGGTTGTGTCCATGTGGGAAAATCCCAAATTTGGACACTATGTGTTGTTGTTATGTATGAATAAATTATTACATATTTAATCTCATATTTTTGTATTGGAGATGTGTTCTATAGTGTCTCATATATATATATTAGTGTAGAGAGTGAGTTCTTGATATATTATGTTATATACTTGTGTTCTTTTGTCTCAAACTACCTAAATCCGTCATGATTTTTATCCACGGTTTTAATTTCAGCCCTAACTTAGAAATGTCATAACTTCTAGCTCAAAGCTCGGTTTTATCTTTCGTTTTTTTAGAAAAAGCGTATTGAAGTTAGCTTTCCAAAACATGTATTAGTAGGCCTAATTCTTTGTGTAACTTTCTGGAGAATTATTTGAGTGTCAGTTGTATGAAAGACAAACGCGTTCCCGGTGTTTTTGCGATTTCGGGAGTTTCCGAAAACGAAAACGCGATCCGTTTAAAGTTTCGGAAAGCTAACACATAGATCTATAACATATTTTAATCCTAAATTTTAATTCATGCTAAGATGGTACAGTATTGATTATTAGCAGGAGTTACTATTCGGCATATACATTTTGTGCACCCTTGTGTGTAATATAATATTCTATTTGATTTTAACCCATGTTAATGTATATACATTATATAATTAAATAGAGAATACAAGCATGAGTAAATGGTTAAATAAATGATGTATGAGGTGTAAGTATCCTATCTAATGTAAGCATGTATAAGTATGGCTTGTAATGAATATGTAGGTTCCATAGTATGTAATGTATGGTGCATATAGTGGTGCAAGAGAATAATGAATGATGAATGAATGCAAGCATGAATGTAAAGTAATAATAGATGTAATGTATGTAATATACAAGTTAATGAGATGTAATGTTCTATGTTAACACAAATCCTATATTACCTCATGTACCCCCTTACACTATGTTGACACTATCACACTTGACACATTGTTCACTTACACTTTGACACTCTTTGATATGTATACACTATGTATGCCCATTTAACCCTCACTTGCCCCTTTGCCATGTTCACATACACACACATAGCCTCTTAAATAAGTATTTATGAATATAGTTAACTTAGCTATGTATGTATATTATATATATGTTAGCATATTGTGTTGTAATATATAAGTTTATATAACCATTTGAAATGCCATGATTATAGACCTAATGTTGAATACCAATATATGCATGTGTATATATGTGTAGACATATATAGCTTAAAGTAATAGATTACCTAGTGTATATCCAATGTGAATTCTTGCCTATTTGAGTATTGAATAATTGCATACTATATAGAGTTGGGTGTATGTTGGCTTGTATAGCCTTGTATTGCTGTGTGCTTGCTAGGATAGTCTTGGTTAGGCCTAGTAAGACTTAATGGTTAGGACATGACCTAGTTTGACCTAGTTTGACTAGTGCAGTTGACCAGAGTTGACTAAGGGTTAACTTTGGCCTAGTTTGACCTAGATTCATGTAGAATGTATTGTAGTGCTTTATATTATCCTTCTGGACATGTTGTGACTTCTGCTATTCTAATTAGGAGCCAGACACCTTGTAACCTGTGTTGCTTTAAATAGGACTCTGTGGCTTCAGTTGGACCCCATATACTTATCAGCTGTTCAGGTTATCAGGCGAGTACATTCTCTGATAGTTCTCTCATTTATTTGTCAATTACTGTACTTCAGTTCTAGTTAGTTGTATGTGATTCTCTGTTACAACACGTGTGGATATTACTGGATTCATGTATACGACACACATTTATTTTCTGGCCTCTATTACTGGTATCATCATTCCTGGAATCATTTACTGGAATCATTTACTGGAATCATTTACTGGTATTATTATATTTTGGCTGGACTCATCTTGAATCATTATGTCAGAATTCTGGATTCACTTGCTGGGAGGGAAAATACTAGAGTAAGACATGTAGACATACCCCATTACTGGAATCACCCCTACTGGAATCTACTGGAATGATAGCCATCTCTCGCCTGATCAGTGAGAGATGTGCCGGATTATCCATAGCCGTTTATATGTCGATCTCGGTATTTTAAAACACACTGCTAGAGTATAGGCTGGACTCACCCTGGAATCCTTGATTACTATAACTGGAATCGTCCCTTACTGGATTCATCTTGTATGAGATTCATCCTGTACTGGACTTATATTGGAGTTACACTTGTCTACATTGTTGTCTGGACTTTATATCATATTATCCTGGTTCAGCTAGTTCTATTTTTACAGTCTTCATTGCTATGATTCTTCTCTTGTTTAGTTATTTTCTTTCCTTGCACTTTATCTGTCTTTCTTACCATCACCTGAATATAAACTGCCATTTTCATCAATATAACTGTCTATAACTGTTTTATAGTTCTCTGTAATTTACTTGGGTTTTCTAGATGAGATGTGCTTGTTCCTGTCCTAACTGGACCTGTTGATAAATTTTACAGATAGCTTGGAGGTTGCCTGCTAGCCTAGAGGAGACACACTAGAGGTTGTTTAGATAGTTATTTTATTTGTCTGGAGTTGTATTTACTTTATGGATTATTGTATTTGAGTTGAGGTGTATTTCTGGGTTTTTGTATCTTAGACACTTAGACTTCTATCTCCTGTATCTCTTTGGATTTTATGTTTATTTATCTTTATCATGCTCTACCTTAGAAGTGATTGAGACTGTATCTGCTTAGCATTATATTGTTAGATGATGTGACCTAGGACAGCGTTCTACCGCCGACACTGCGACGTAGGCTGGGCGTTGTTACGTTCTCGTACCCAAACAGTGGGTGCGGGTCGTGACACGTTTTTAGTGGTGGCCCATGCAGGTCGAGTTTATGTAGTGGTATTCGAACTTGAGTACCACTACAGCCTGCTGTAGGAATAGGATATATCTTGAAGGTACTCAATCACAGTTAGGAACCCTTGAGAGATTCCCGAAACGACCTTTGAAAATTTTATTTTAACTTCGATTTGAGAACTCTTTTTTCCCTTGATTTGATTTATTTTTACTTACTGTTATTAAATTTGATTTTGATGGATTATGGTTGAATTTGAGTTGTATTCATTGATTTTGATGAATGATTGTCGAATTTTGAATCTTGATGATAGCTGTTGCATCCGAGTTGTATTTTGATAGATTTTTGTTCATTTTGAATTTTGAAGTTCGTTGATAAATTTGATTTGATTTATGGGTATTCATTGTTGATTTAATTTAATTTTTTTTGACAAGATGAAATTATATGGGCTAGGTCATCTATGTTATGGAATCTAGTCTTCTATAGTCACATTAGCCAGCATGGTGAGGACATATAGTCTGACTTTGGATATATTTCTCGGGTGTGGGAATTTAAGGTTTTCGCAGCCAAGCTAGCGGCACCGCGAAAATGTTAAATACCACGATTCTAGAGGTATGTGCATAAGTCAAGGACTCTGTGATTATCGTAGCCTTGCTTACTAGTATGACGGGGATTTAGAGTACCATAATTTTGGATAGACGCATATGATTATCAGATTGTACCTTAAATATTTTCAAGCATGTTTTCTCTACTTTGATGCAGTCCTTCAAAAAGAATTATTATTTGTTTTGCTTTGTTTTGCTTCTAATTATTTAACTTAGGAGTAGCTTGTGTAACTTCTTGCTATGAGTTTCTTCTTAATACAATGAATCGATGATTTTGCTAGACTTTATCTTGGATTTGATATTTAGCTCTGGTTTCAAAATGGTTCCTTCTTTTAGGCAAATAAGCAAACAGCCTTTATCATTATTTCCTTCTTGCTATTATTCTAGTATTGAATAATAATAATAAAACTGCCTTGATTTTGTCAATCACCTATTTTGCGATCTTGGTAGGAATCTAAATTTTGGTCTTAACGTAGAATTAATTTTTTTTGGGACATAAGAATATATGAGTATATTTACATAGTGGACACTTGCCTGATACGTATGCATGCTACACTTGATTTTCCACCTATCTAAATACATATTAATATGTTGTTAATGTTAAAATTTTCAAAATCCCAATATTTCTGGTTTTCTGCTTTTCCAGTTTAAATTCGTAATTTAAATATAAATTTTATGTTATTAGTTTTGTCTACATAACTGCACATGTATGATATCTGCAGAGTTTCAATTTTTAGAGAAATTGGTTAAGTTATGTTAAATTTGTAAAATCTGAGACTGCATTATGTTAATATTACACTGGTTTAAATGTTAGCTTATTTTTAGATTTTGTATGTAAATATTGAACTAAAACTGGGTTTAACCTTTTAATACTAAGCTATAACCCTGTACAAGGACACACACACCCCCTAACTTAGTATACGCTGTCATGTAACCTAACCTTTCCTCTCTATGTTATGATCACATACATACTTGTATAGATATATATAGAGCTTAGGCATACATGTTATAATATATGTATATACATAACTAAATCTCTACCTCTTATAGATGTTTATGGTTAGCCATGCATGTTATGATTAAATAGGTTGTGTATTGTAGGTTGTTAACCCATATGCCATGAGTAGTGTAACAGGATAGCTCATATACAATTTCATGTATATTTCACATACACCCATACACACACAAACCACATAACATTACATAATGCTAGTTTTACCTCTCTAACGCTCTCTCTGTATATATATATATTGTGATTTGGATTTCAATGCAAGTGATTTTCAATTCCTTAATTTTTGAATTTAATTTTCTGTACCCTTTTTCAGATAATTGGTAGTTGCCTTTATTTTGTTTTGATAAGTACCAGTTTTATATAGGATGGTAGACCGCCTTACAGTTTTGATGGTTTGTTGTTTCTATAACTTCTCTAGTTTAGCACCCTAAATTGCTTGTATGTTTTGATACCCTATGACCGTTTCGGTTAGCATGACTAGTATACCTAGATGAGACTTTCACTACCACCGTATGCCATGACCCTGTATGTCGTCCTTTTGATCACATGATTTGTTTTAATCTGGAACTTTGATTGTGGGGGTTTGACCTAGAGGGAGTATGGATATTTTAATTTCGAGGACGAAATTTTTCTAAGGTGGGTAGAGTTGTAGCACCCAGTTTCCCAAATGAGGGTAATTTTAAAATTTTGTGTTTATAATTATTTTAATAATAACATTTAATTCATGATATGATTTTTGGTGATTTTAAATCATTTTAAAATTATTTAAATCAATGACTTGTGGTTTTGACGTTTTGCTAGTGAAACCCTAGAGACTGTTTGACCTAGAGCCTAACCATGTGATTATGATATTTTAATGTCATTTTTGGCCTAAGAATATTTTTGCATTTGACCTCTTTGAATTATTTTGATATTATTTTATTATTTATGATATTGTTTTGGGGTTATTTGAGTCGGGTTCGAATTTCAACTCAATCCGACTTGAAACGGGAACCCGGGGGTAGTTTGACTCTAGTGGGACCCACACACTAGTTGGGCATGGCCCACATGATATTAATTTTAGTCCACATGATAGAAATATTTTTGTTAGAGGTTAGACTAATTATTATGGATAAGGTTAGTGTGATTAGAGACTTTAGAATGACTAATTTAGCCCCAACCAATTAGCCCTTTCCTAATACTCATAGAATAGGTTAGTGGGGCATTTTGGACCTTACCATAATAGGACAAATAGCCCCATATGGCCAGCCACTTTGGGAGAGGATAGGCTCAAGTTTATTTCATTATTCTCATCCACACTCTCTCTCTTGTTCTTCCCCAAATTCCTGGAGAGCAATCCCTAACAATTTCTCCACCAAATCATTCCATTTCACCACCAAATCTTCTTCTTTCCTTCTCCATTCTAGCCAAGGAGGAAGCTACCCAAATTTGGGAGGATTCGGAGCTCGTTCGTGTCCTTTTGGAATCTCTACGTGTCGGTGTCGCTCCGGGAAGACTTTTCTTCGATTCGATCTACCGGGAGGTATAAATCCCTTCTCCTTTTTATTTCCTCATGCATATAGGTCTATTTTGAACCCATAGGAATGACCCCCATGGTTGTATCTCCATTTGTGCCTATTTCGTGTCCATTTGGAGGTCATAGGAGTGTCATTTGTGTTGTGGTTGTGTCCATGTGGGAAAATCCCAAATTTGGACACACTATGTGTTGTTGTTATGTATGAATGAATTATTACATGTTTAATCTCATATTTTTGTATTGAAGATGTGTTCTATAGTGTCTCATATATATATATTAGTGTAGAGAGTGAGTTCTTGATATATTATGTTATATACTTGTGTTCTTTTGTCTCAAACTACCTAAATCCGTCATGATTTTTATCCATGTTTTTAATTTCAGCCCTAACTTAGAAATGTCATAACTTCTAGCTCAAAGCTCGGTTTAATCTCTTGTTTTTTTTAAAAGAAGCGTATTGAAGTTAGCTTTCCAAAAACATGTATTAATAGGCCTAATTCTTTGTGTAATTTTCTGGAGAATTATTTGAGTGTCAGTTGTACGAAAGACAAACGCGTTCTCGGTGTTTTCGCGATTCCGGGAGTTTCCAGAAACGAAAATATGATCCGTTTAAAGTTTCGGAAAGCTAACACATAGATCTATAACATACTTTAATCCTAAATTTTAATTCATGCTGAGATGGTATAGTATGGATTATTAGTAGGAGTTACTATTCGGCATATGCATTTTGTGCACCCTTGTGTGTAATATAATGTTCTATTTGATTTTAACCCATGTTAATGTATATACATTATGTAATTAAATAGAGAATACAAGCATGAGTAAATGATTAAATAAATTATGTATAAGGTGTAAGTATCCTATCTAATGTAAGCATGTATAAGTATGGCTTGTAATGAATATGTAGGTTCCATAGTATGTAATGTATGGTGCATATAGTGGCGCAAGAGAATAATGAATGATGAAAGAATGCAAGCATGAATGTAATGTAATAATAGATGTAATGTATGTAATATACAAGTTAATGAGATGTAATGTTCTATGTTAACACAAATCCTATATTACCTCATGTACCCCCTTACACTATGTTGACACTATCACACTTGACACATTGTTCACTTACACTTTGACACTCTTTGATATGTATACACTATGTATGCCCATTTAACCCTCACTTGCCCTTTTGTCATGTTCACATACACACACATAGCCTCTTAAATAAGTATTTATGAATATAGTTAACTTACCTATGTATGTATATTATATATATGTTAGCATATTATGTTGTAATATATAAGTTTATATAACCATTTGAAATGCCATGATTATAGACCTAATGTTGAATACCAATATATGCATGTGTATATATGTGTAGACATATATAGCTTAAAGTAATAGATTACCTAGTGTATATCCAATGTGAATTCTTGCCTATTTGAGTATTGAATAATTGCATGCTATATAGAGTTGGGTGTATGTTGGCTTGTATAGCCTTGTATTGATGTGTGCTTACTAGGATAGTCTTGGTTAGGCCTAGTAAGACTTACTGGGTTAGGACATGACCTAGTTTGACCTAGTTTGACTAGTGCAGTTGACCAGAGTTGACTAAGGGTTGACTTTGGCCTAGTTTGACCTAGATTCATGTAGAATGCATTGTAGTGCTTTATATTACCCTTCTGGACATGTTGTGACTTGTGCTGTTCTAATTAGGAGCCAGACACCTTGTAACCTGTGTTGCTTTAAATAGGACTCTGTGGCTTCAGTTGGACCTCCTATACTTATCAGCTATTCAGGTTATCAGGCGAGTACATTCTCTGATAGTTCTCTAATTTATTTGTCAATTACTGTACTTCAGTTCTAGTTAGTTGTATGTGATTCTCTGTTACAACACGTATGGATATTACTGGATTCATGTATACGACACACATTTATTTTCTGGCCTCTATTACTGGTATCATCATTCCTGGAATCATTTACTGGAATCATTTACTGGTATCATTATATTTTGGCTGGACTCATCTTGAATCATTGTGTCAGAATTCTAGATTCACTTGCTGGGAGGGGAAATACTAGAGTAAGACATGTAGACATACCCCATTACTGGAATCACCCCTACTGGAATCTACTGGAATGATAGCCATCTCTCGCCTGATCAGTGAGAGGTGTGCCGGATTACCCACAGCCGTTTACATGTCGATCTCGGTATTTTAAAATACACTGCTAGAGTATAGGCTGGACTCACCCTGGAATCCTTGATCACTATAACTGGAATCGTCCCTTACTGGATTCATCTTGTATGAGATTCATTCTGTACTGGACTTACATTGGAGTTACACTTGTCTACATTGTTGTCTGAACTTTATATCATATTACCCTGGTTCAGCTAGTTCTATTTTTACAGTCTTCATTGCTATGATTCTTCTCTTGTTTAGTTATTTTCTTTCCTTGCACTTTATCTGTCTTTCTTACCATCACCTGAATATAAACTGCCATTTTCATCAATATAACTGTCTATAACTGCTTTATAGTTCTCTGTCATTTACTTGGATTTTCTAGATGAGATGTGCTCGTTCCTGTCCTGACTGGACCTGTTGATAAATTTTACAGATAGCTTGGAGGCTGCCAGCTAGCCTAGAGGAGACACACTAGAGGTTGTTTAGATAGTTATTTCATTTGTCTGGAGTTGTATTTACTTTATGGATTATTGTATTTGAGTTAAGGTTTATTTCTGGGTTTTTGTGTCTTAGACACTTAGACTTCTATCTCCTGTATCTCTTTGGATTTCATGTTTATTTATCTTTATCATGCTCTACCTTAGATGTGATTGAGACTGTATCTGCTTAGCATTATATTGTTAGATGATGTGACCTAGGACAGCGTTCTACCGCCGACACTGCGGCGTAGGCTGGGCGTTGTTACGTTCTCGTACCCAAACAGTGGGTGCGGGTCGTGACAAATAGATTTTACCTTTATAGGACCGCAGACATCCGAGTGAATCAACTCGAGCAATGCCGGCATCCATGAACTTGGGTGACTTTAGAAAGACACCCTACTTTGCTTCCCAGCTAAGCAGTGCGTGCACTTCTCCAACTTTGTAGACTTGAGCCCTGGAATCACCTTCCTGTTCACCAAGTAGCTCATCCCCTTCTCGCTGATATGGTCGAGTCGCCTGTGCCACAACTCGGTAGACGCATCACTGACGGTGTTCACCTCCTGTGCCCCCTGTGTGCTCCCCTCCATATAGTGGAGATGGGACTTCTTACTTCCTCTGGCAATCACCATCGAACCTCTGGAAAGCTTCTACTGACTATTCTCGAAGAGACTGAAGAATTCCTCGTCATCTAATCTTCCAACCGACACCAGGTTGAAACGGATATCAGGGACATGACGAACATCTTTGAGAACGAGAACTGTACCCATCTTTGTCCTCAAATGCACATCTCCAACGGCAATCGCCTTCGACACATCTCCATTGCCCATCTTCAATACTTCACATTCGCTTGTCGTGTAAGTGGCAAATAGTACCCTGTTGTGAGATACGTGCGCTGAAGTCCCTGAGTCCACCAACCAACAATTGTCATCGCAGGAGAGGTTTGTGATAACCTCATTACCTACGACGATCACATCGCCTCCATGTATCGAGGCCGTCGTTGTAGTGTTCCCATCTTGCTTTTCCTTGTCGCCCTTTTTTTCTTTCTTCCAAGCAAAACAATTCCGCTTGATGTGACCCTTCTTGCCACAATGGTAACACTCTGAGTTCTCGTACCGACCCTTGGACCTCCCCCTGCTCTTGTTCCTGCCACCACCTGGACCCCTGCTTTTTTTCCTTTCGTGGCTCTCTAAAACTAGTGCCTCTGAGTGGTGGGATGTGGATGAAGCGTCCTGAGAACGTCTCCGTATCTCTTCATTCAGCACCCGGTCTTGGCAAACTCCAGAGTGACCACGCCTTCTAGAGTAGAAGCGATCATAGATACTCGTACAGTCTCCCACGAGTCTGGCAATGTACACATCAGCCATAGTCCCTGAACTTCGTCGTCGAACTCGACTCCCATTGAAAATAGGTGGTCAACCATACCCTGAAAATCACTCAAGTGATCCGTAATAGACTCCCCATCTTTGTACCGCAGACCCATCATCGTTCGGATCAGGAACACCTTGTTTACCCCGGTCTTCTTCGCGTACAAAGATTCCAGCTTATACCATAACGTCTTCAGGTTCTCAATATTGGCAACATGGTTATACACGTTCTCGTCAATGAACTGCCTGATATATCTGCACACCTGTATATGCTCGAATTTCTAGTCCTCATCGGATTTATCAACTGGTCACTTGGAAGCAAATACGGGCAGATGCAGCTTCTTGACAAATAGCAAATCTTTTATCTTGCTCCGCCAATAATGATAGTTGGTGCCATTCAGGTTCACCATGCGTACCGGCCTCAGGTCCATCTCTCCTCTCTAGTTTTCTTGTCAACTCCTGATACCCTTCTGAATTTCAGAACCTGGTTCTGATACCACTTTATTGGGAAAGAAACACGAAAACTTTTTCCCAAACTAAAGAGTACATGCGAGAGAACCGAGTAATACAACGTACGAACCAAAACACCAAAACAAACCACATAGACATAGAGAATTTTTGACGTGGAAAACCTTTGCGAGAAAAACTACGAGACGATCGGAGTCCAACCCTGAGAAGCCTTCACTAAAGAAATAAAGGAGTACACCCTCTACAAACATCTTCCGATCCAAATCGGATCCCCATAATACTTGGAAGCAAGAATAATGATTATAAGGCTACGAAGAACAAAGACGACGAGTAGAGATTACCCGAACACGATCCTCCTTCGAAAACGGCCTTCAATCCTCCTTCTTCCCTCCCAAAGTTGCAGTGGCACTCTTACCTCTTTTCTTTCTCTTAGGTGTGTTTGGTACGAGATTAGGGTTAGGAAACACCATATGAAAACACCCTAATCTGGCAACAAAATCTGGACCGTAGGATACGATCCAACGGTGATCAATCACCTTGAAAAATGGTTCAGCCCTGACGACATAGAGTTCGGCCAGAACTCTGTGTTTGGCAACCAGCACAGTTCTGGAACCAGAGGATAGAGTTCGGCCAGAACTCTATCCTGGGGCAGAGTTCGGCCAGAACTCTGCCTCCTCCTTGCAGCAGCTCCTCTGGTCAGCTCCCGAGTATCTCCGTCATCTCCGACTGGCCTCGTCACCTCCCCGAGCTTCTCTGACACACAGACGGCGCTCGTCACACTCCGAGGTCTTCTCCACATAGGTTGGGAACCCCACCCACTCCAACAATAATGCGTATGCTAAAAGTAGTCATCTCCGGATCATTATGAGTCCCTAACAATCGATTGTCCAGGGTTGCTACCAATCTGAACCAATCTCTTTTCATTGAACCATACCGAGCTGAACCAATCGCTTTCAGTCGAACATATGGTCTGGTAATAGTAATATTAATTCAACAAATTACTTTCAATGTTAATAAGATTTCTTACCTTTAGTTAATAAGTTTTTGTGATACCTCTGTCTTTATATGTCATTTAATTTTACTATTTGTCGTGTAATCAATTCTATTGGAGTGTGCAAATCAAACCAAACCCAAGTCTCAAGTTAAATGGAAGTATGGCTCGGGATGTGTTAGTATTCGTCCCAATGCGTATGCTAAAAGTAGTCATTTTCGGATCATTGTTAGTCCATTGCTACCAATCTGAATCAATCTCTTTTCATCGAACCATACCGAGCCAAACTAATCTCTTTCAGTCGAACATATAGTCCAGTAACAGTAATGTTAATTCAACAAATTACTTTCAATGTTAATGAGATTTCTTACTTTTAGTTAATAAGTTTTCGTGATACCTCTGTCTTTATATGTCATTTAATTTTACTATTTGTCGTGTAATCAATTCTATTGGAGTGTGCAAATCAAACCAAACCCAAGTCTCAAGTTAAATGGCTGTCAAGACCCGCACCCGCTTTTCGGATACAAGACGTATCCAAGCCCAGCCTACGCTGTGGTGTTGACGGTAGAATGCTGTCTAATATACACAAGTCATGGCAGTCTATTTCTCATCCACAGAATAATAAGTATCAACTAAGATCAATGAATGTCAATGGAACTAAATAATAAAGAATATAAACTGAATGTTTCCAAGAATCCAGGTCACGTCCGGTGGACACAAATCCACTACCAATAGACGGAATAAAACAAATACATGAAACAACTGACTGAGTCTAAACTGCAAACCAAATAACAACCTCAACTGCAAAGGCACTGCGGTCTGATGTTGGCTCACAACTGCTCGTCTGCTCCTGGCTCAAACTCGGCTAAACCTGAAGAGATCATCAGGTCCTCAGAGGACTAGCAAGATACATAAAAAAAGGCTACATACCAATGAAGTAAACTACTATGAAAATCACATGTCAGCAATAAATGAAAGAGACTGGATAATGAAAAGCAGTGCATGTAAATAAAGCTGTAAAGAAAGGCAAGGTATACCTGTCTGTGGTCTTGAGCTGCGGATACGGGTCAAGTGCTGAATCACCGTCTCCAATACCTATATTACGAATTAGTTCTAATTAATGCATGAAATTAACCAAAATAATTCTATATCTAATTATTGCTAATTACTTTATGTTTCTAGTGGCTTTAAATAGGCTTGAGTGGTTTCTACTTCTAATCTCTTTTAGAATTAACCCTTAGACTCATGTACTTAATGCCTACATTTAATTTTTAGTTACTCTTCCATGGTTAATTCCTATAACCCATAGCTAACCTGTGTCCTTGCTACTGTTATGCAGACTTAGCCAAATCACTATTGAGTCTCCTACTGTTACCATTATCTGTAAGCATTCCTATAGAGACTTTGCTGTAGAACATTCTTTCTCGACCATCCTGTACCATTGTGCCTACCACTAACTTGGACAATTACATACTTGGTACAACTTCACAGTTGTCCTGGGTTAAGCTACTGATACCTTACCATGTTCTGACACACTCAACACCCCCAACTGTATACGTTCTAGCATTAGAATTTCCTTATATTCCAACCTTTGCTACAACCTTTCTAGTGTCCATGTATTCCACAATGGACACTACAGTTTGCCATAGTATTTGTTGTCCTTAAATCATATAGGTGAGTATCTATGTCTCTGAAACTTACCTACGACCTCTGAACTTGATACTTGAGTGCCCCCTTATTCTGGTACACAAATCTTTGTAGGATTTTCCTATAACTAGGCCACCATTCTTCTATAACTCGTTATGTAATTGGACTTCTTCCCTGACACTTTGTTATCCACACGATACTCTTACCTCACGTGGACCTAGTCCCTTCTAAAAGTCAACTGATACTAGGTTTTTTACTTCAACTTGACCTGTTGGACAGAAGAGGGTGCGGGAAAATGATTGCCTGGCCGAGGCTACGGACTTCCTGGCCTCTTTTGGATTGTCACTGGAGATCATTGCTCGACCTCTCGATCCGGCGCCCAACTTTGACCTACTGTCGATCACTCCGGAGGAAAGGGATTCTCTGGAGAAAAGGGAAGGGTTACGCCGCCTGTGCCATCGTGCGGGTTTGCGCATCCTGGAGGAATTTACAGAGGTCTTTCGCGAGGCTAGTGAGAGGTCTACCTAGACCTTGTCTTTTTCTATTTTTTCTTTTTTGTCAGATTTTTTCTCCTCTTGTATCCTTCGCCGGAGAATGTTCCAGTGCAGAAGCTGGAATTTCAATGCAGTCTAATATTTTGCTAAGTCAATTTGGTTTGTACTGCCAGCGAATAATTATTTTATCTATTTTTGAATTAACAAATCTTGTTACGTCAAATCCATCTATCTATGACGATATCTCCATAAAGTCTTGTTACGTCAATTTTGTTTATGCTGCCAACGACACGTTCTTGCCGTCAAATTCATCTATCTGTGACTAATTATTTTATCTATTTTTTAATTAATAATTTTAATTACAACAACCAGTATAAAAATATTACTGAAAATGACCAAAAAAATTATAAATGAAAAGGCAATCGACTTATTAAGGGATAACCACTAGCACCCATAACTTCATCAGGTCTGCCGTCAAATTCATCTATATGTGACGATATACCCATCAAGTCTTGTTACGTCAATTTTTTTATGCTGACAGCGACACGTTCTTGCTGGGATCAAAATTTATTTATAATATTAATAATAAATTTAATTTTCGAACGTAGTTTTTCAAATTGTGGTTGTCTGGAATGTAAGAAATTAAATAATTTAGTTTTTATCATTATAATATATACCCCAATTAATTAAAGGTGTTAGGGTTTAGGTCTTCAAATTGTTACTGGACACTAAACCATAATTTCAATTGTTATGTGAGACCCTATTACTAAATATACTAAATAACCATCAATTTAATTATTTTGGTGAAAATATTATTGGAAATGTGAAAGAAAAAATTAGATACTATAGTAAAATAGCATGTTTGCTAAACGGGCATTAAATAATAATAATAATAATAATAATAATAACAATAATAATAATAATAATACCGGTCATTTTAATTTTAATTGGAGTAAACATTTTCCCTCTCATTTTCCTCTTCCATTTTTCGTCTTATTTTTCTCTTCCATTTTTCCTCCCCCTTTCCAAACACCATTTAAAATTCCCTCTCATTTTCCTTTCTACTTTTTCCTTCCTCCCACTTTCCCTCCTTTCCTACTTCATATGTTCTAAAAACTACTCATAGGTTCCCACTTCACAAGGAGTTCAAACCTTCCAAATTAAAATTTGGGTCTCAGAATCCCAAAGGAGGATGCTCTTATAAACTTGGAGTCTCAAAACTACTCATACGTTCCCACTTCCCAAGGTCATATAACACTCGAAACTACTTCCAAATATGGATGTTCTTATATAATCTAGCAAACGATTATTAGATTTTTTTTTTAGTATTGTACCTTTCCCTCTTCTTTTCCAAACCCTCTCCAAATCCTCCCCCAAACGATTGTTTAAAATTATCAAAATGTTGTCGATGAAATGATAACCATTTCCAATAGGAAAGAATCCACAAAGGGATGCGATGAGGCCACAAGGGCGACGACAGCCAAGATTATGGCCGCTAGGGCAGAGACCAAAAGGGCAGCGGCAGCCGAGATACAGGCCGCTAGGACAAAGGAGGTTGCCCGGACAGAGGCCTCTATGGGAGTGGCAGCAGTGGCGGAAACAGCAGCGATGGACAGAGGCAGAATCGGCAGAGGCGTCAGTGGCAAAGGCATCAGATGATTGTGAGCCAGAGGCAGCCAAGCCACCTGCAAAAAAGGCTAAAAAATCACAAAGAACGACAAAGGCCAAAAAATCTATCTTCGATAAGAGTCCGAAGACTCAACTTATAAAGATCGAATGCATATTAAAGCGAAGATGGAGGTGACAACGGATATAGAGTCGTCAGTGTACTCTAAGGATTCTGAATCCTCATCAGAAGAGGGAAATGAAGAGGCGGAGCCATCATCAAATAAGTCCAAGGATGAAGAGGAGGTAAAAAAATTTACAGACTCTATATCTAAGAAGACTTATAATAACAATAGTAAAAGAATTTTACTCAAATCTTATGGCTGAAATTGAAGAAAAAGAAGGGGATTAACAACTGGTGCTTCTAAGAGGGAAACTGATAAGGGTAAATGCTGATGTCATCAATAAATTTTATGGATTTGATCCAGTTCTTGATTTTGATATGAAAGATATTGATAATGTTTCCACGAGGGATGCAATTCATGAGATTACAGGTGCATCAGTTGGTGCCAAGACCCCACAAAATGTATACAAAGACCAATTAAAAACTTTGCATAAATTGTTGCATGCCTACATATCTCAAACACTCAACCCTACTGGACATGAGTTTTCTATCCATCCCGAGAGAGTAAAATTTCTTTATTATATGGGAAAAAAAGGATGGATATAGGTTCTTACATGTTCAGTAGAATGATGCATCTCATGGAAAAACTAACTGCAATGACATCCCTCCCTTCCGGGGAATTTTATGCTCAATGGCTAGTAAACATTCTGTCCCAAGCTTAGCAGGGAATGTTTATATTAAAAACAAAGGCTACATGAGAAAACTAACCTTCACTTGAATATTTGGTAAACGGGTAGCAGCAGCAAGCAAACCATCAACATCTGGAAAACCATCAACGTATGGAATCCCAAACACTAAGGACAGGGTTGATGATCTATACAATTTTGTTGCTGCAAACTTTGAGAATGTCTTCAAAAAGATGAAGACTATATCCGACAACCAGAAACTGATTCTGGAGAAGATTAACCAGCTAGAGGTGGAATTGGCTGAGGAAGATTAAGAATTCTCTTTCCTCGTGAAGAAGGTGAATGGGGCTAGCCCCAACTGGTGCTACTTTGTTTTTTTCTCATATTCTACTACTCTTAATGATTCTGTAATCTAACATACACATTTATACTATAATATGTGAAGGAGACTTTGAAGAAGAAGAAAAGAAGGAAAAGAAGATTACTTTGATTTCAGATCAATTTCAGTAATATTTTGATTTTTTTTTGGAATGTAATATTTGAAAATGTAATATGGTTGGAAAAGACTTTTGGACTTGGAGTAATATGGTTGGGAAAGACTATTGGACTTGAAAATGTAATATTTTTCATTTTTTGCTTTCTGTACAAATTTAGAATGTTAGCGTAATGAAGATGCCAAAAATATGCTTTTTGTATGTCGATGACATCAAGAATAATTCGATGGAATCTTAACGCCTGATTTTTTACCTGTGTTTTGATTTA
Organism: Iris pallida; assembly: GCA_029216955.1. Classification (NCBI taxonomy): domain Eukaryota; kingdom Viridiplantae; phylum Streptophyta; class Magnoliopsida; order Asparagales; family Iridaceae; genus Iris; species Iris pallida. Next base: position 31,869,665 of record JANAVB010007399.1, read on the forward strand.
TGTAAAGATTCAGTACGTCGATGACATTAAGAATATTTTGATGGAATCTTAAAGCCTGTTTTATTTTTAGTACTTGTCTCAAAAATATGCGTTTGTTGCTCGGGTCTGAGAGTCACTCTCTAGTTTTCTAAATGGAGTCACATGAAATAAACCTGAAAGGATGGCACTTTGTCTATGATCGAAAATTTTTATATGCTAGACTCATCATGATGCTCATAGAAAGGAAGGGTCCATGGTGAGTAGAAATCCACTACTTTTCCAGTTCAAAACTTTTAATTCTGAAAGTTCTTGCTGAACCCTGATTCTTGTTTGATGTGGATGAAATTATCTGTTTAGTATTATTAACCAAATAGGGGTTGATGATGGAGTTGGTCTGGTCATGATTAGATTGAAGATTGTAAAGTTTTATAACTTCAACATGGATAAAATATGTCCATCACAACTATAGCCTCAATCGGTCCTATCCAGTTCATAAGACGGCTCATTGCAAGTTAGAAGACCTCCTTCATTTGTTCAGACATATTCTGGAAAAAGATATTAGTACATAGGATTGAAACATATTTAGTAATATTTAGTAAGAATCACAGTAGAGAACAAATATTATCGGATCCACTCTGTGGAGTTTTGATTGCAAATGAAAATTTAATCATATAACACTTTGTGCACCATTTCCATAAATTTATAGCATCGTCATTATTCTTCAATTACACCACCATGACCACTTAAGACAATATAGGTGACTACGATGTAACCATCTGCAACTGTACAAATTCGTGACTACGATGTAGCCAAATCATATAAAAGTGTAAAGGAATCAAACACAACAAAAACCACAAAAAACTAGGCAAATAATCATGCATCAACCACCAAGCCGTCAAATAAAACTAAAAAAATAAATACTAAAAATCCAAGCATCGGACATGAAATCTCCGAGAAACTATAAACAAACAAAATCTAAATCGAGTATATACTTTGACATCGCCCAAACTATGAACAACAAATAATTAGGTACGGGAAGTGGAACCACGCGATAAATCAAGAAAACCGCTAAAAATAAAGCATTAACTAAAATCTAAGCAAATAGACAACCATCAAAACTGGAACCGCCGAGAGATCAAAAAAATTAACAAATAAAATCAAATAGTAACAAATACAAGCAAATAGGCAAGTATCAAAACTAGAGCTACCGAGAAATCAAAGGGTAAAAAATCGCCGAGATAGCTAAGAAAAGAGCATCGGCCACAAAATCGCCGAGACAGCTAAGAAAGCCTAAAATTTAAGTAAAGAATAACCAAATTTAACGCGATTTGGGGGAGATAATCATATTGTCTTTAGCGAAATCGCTTAGCGAACAGATTATTTCCACCAAATTATCCTAAATTAAGAAGAAGAATTAAACAAAGGCATTCATCAAATAGTAGAAAAAACTCAATAAGTAACAAAAATCCAAGTAAATAATCAAGCAACGTAGCCACTAGTACTAATGTTTTCGCTGTCGTCGGCGCTGTCATCGTGTGCTACTAGTAATACTGTTTCCGCGGCTGCTAGTCGTCGTAAGCTCACAATTTGGAATACTAGATTTTCAACCGTCACGGATAACCTTCTCATGTATGCAACTAGTACTACTGTTTCCACTGCAGTTGGCACTGTCGTCTCCAAAGAAAGTGGTATGCATTACTCATTTTATCAGCCCACTGCTTTTTTTCATATTTATTTCTCCTTGATTCATCAACGGTGGCAGCTGCTACTGTTGTTGTAGTCATAGTGGCATGACCGATGTAGGGTTTGCAATTGGGGTCGAAATTAGATGGCTAGCTCCACCACCTCTACTGCAGCTGGGAAGCATGTTGCGATAGAGCGCACCGAGCTGGTAGAAGTAGGGGCAAGTCTTGGCATCCTCCAGCCGATTCTTGTTGCTTTCCTTCACCTTCTTGAAGTACCGTGAGTCGAGCTCGCACCTCCCCCTTATAATGGCGCCTACCTCCGACTTTGACCACCGCAACGAAAAAGCTGGGTCCAGGCTCACGCAAATCGAACCTCCGTCCTCACATGTGCCCGAAGAAAAGGGTCCCAGTTCGGATGAAGTCGAACAGAGGTGGAGGAGAAGGAGGAGGAGGCAGAGGTGGACGAAAAGGGGGAAAAAGGCAAAAAAGCGGAAATGGTACGAGTTTGGATGAAGTCAGACAGAGGTGGAGGAGAAGGAGGAGGCGGAGACGGATGGAAAGGGGGGAAGAGGCGAAAAGGGGAGAGGAACTTCCACCGTTCAAGATAAGAAGAAGAGAGGGTTTTGTGTATAGGCTACTGTAAATAAAAAGTTAGTTGTCGTCTTGAATGCGGTAATCTACAAGGGATTTTTTAAAAAGTTACCAGGTTAATATGACATGTTATACCAAGTTAATTTCCAAGTTAAGGCGACAACTTTCACACTTTTCAATGCACCTGTTTTGTCATGTATCCTCTTAAAAAAACCATTGGATCAAATATCAATGGTCCATATTTTGTCATGTATCGATACAATAAAATGGTATTTTGTATTGAAGAATTCCTATATATATATATACAGTGATAACCTATAGGACAAAGCTACGGGATAATTTTAAAAAAAACAAATTCTTTACGGGGAGTAAAGAAAAAACTTAGCCGTATCTCTCTCTCTTAAAAAAAATCTAAAAAATTTCAAAATATATATATATAAAATAATGTATCTTTCGAAACAAAAACAAATCTATTTAATCTAAATCTTTCGTAAAAATAAATCTGATATATAATCTATCTTTCAAAGAAAATCTAAAAAACAATCTATCTTTAAAAACAAATCTATATTTAGAAATAGTCAATTTAATATTAATATTAATATTAATATTAATATTAATATTAATATTAATTTTATTATTAATTTTAATATCAATATTAATATTAATATTAATATTAATATTAATATTAATGTTAATATTGATTTTAATTTATTAATATTAGTGTCAATATTAATTTTGATGTCAATTTTAATGTCAATATTAATATTGAAAGCCACGTGAGATGGCTCATATAAGAGTATGAGCCTATGGCTCATATTCCGTTTTCCCATATATATATATATATATATATATATATATACATATATATATATATATATATATATATATATATATATATATATATATAGCAAATGACCTCTAGCCTAGTGGTTAAGAGAGATGCATGCGGCCCAAGTGGTCAAAGTGTGAGCCCCAGTGGGAGACTAGTTCGCCACAATTACCCATTGCTTCATATATATATATATATATATATATATATATATATATATATATATATATATATATATATATATATATATATATATATATATATATGGATCCGGATCAAAGACCCCACCCGCGGAGCCACGCCCCCCCTGCACCATCGGATCGTGCGGGGCCCATGTGATGCCCCACGATCCAATGGCCAAGGATCACGGGGCTTCGTAAACGGGGCTTCCGATCCGGACCCCTCTCTCTCTCTCTCTCTCTCTCTCTACATATATATATATATATATATATATATATATATATATATATATATATATATATATATATATATATATATATATATATAAGGAAGGATCGATCAACATCCCCTCACTT
>JANAVB010007399.1:31875784-31911993 GCA_029216955.1 Iris pallida
CCTCCGCCCCCCTACAGCCCTTTCCTCTCCGCTGACCCCCAACCCCCGCCCCCCCTTACAGCCCCCCTCCGCCCCTACAGCCTCCCTCCTCTCTGCCGACCCCCTACAGCCCCCCCGCCCCTACCCCCCTACAGCCCCTTACAGCCCCCCCTCCGCCCCCTACAGCGAACAAACGCCCCCTCTTCCTACTCCGATCAGATCCTTTTCATCCGTCGAAAGTAAACCCTATCCCACATTGCTATTTTTTTAAGTTATTGTATTTATGATTTGGGGGGGGAGGGCAGTATAAATTTAGATTTTGGTGTTGGACACATATAGACTCGATATATTGGACTTAGACACAAGCACATTATATATTGGTATCGAACACGATACATTGGACTTGGACAAGAGCACGTTGGACTTGGACATTGGACTTGGACACGATACATTGAATATATTGGTATCAAACATGATATATTAATTGTTTTGATGTGTATTGAACACTATAAAGTGTTGATTTCTCGCTAGGGTGATCTACTTGTCCAATTTTCTAGATCGAGTGACTATTCATGTCTTTATAACTTAGCATTTCTACGATCTAGTTTCAGTTTTTCTTTCGAAAAAGTCTCCTTTTTATACAAAGCTTATTAATCTGATTTATTTTCATTCATAAACCGCATTTGATCATTGAAAAAAAGACCGGGTAAACTAAGACTTAGAGAACAAAGAAATCAAAATCTGGGAACCCTCAGTCACACTCAGCCCTGTCATAGATGTTGAGCACATCTAGAAAGTCTCCCTCATCTGGGGGTGCACATTTTTAAAGTTCTTGTTGTGTTGTATCAAAACTCTATAGTTGTGAGGTTAAAGCTTAAATATCTATATTATTCCAACATGACTTCCTATCTAGATGGACAAAGAGTTGGTTTTTGTAATTCAGTACAGTTTTATAAAATTCGCTTAAAATACTTGTCAGATGATTAATGGAATCTAGGTTGGGTCAATATCATGTTATTTTTCCAACTATTGACGAAAACTCTAAATTATGAGGAAGGTTGAGGTTTAAATATCTGTATTCTTCCAACATGCATTTGATCTATAATTTACTTTAGCTAAACCCTAAATTTCTGAAACCGTATTTAATCGCAAAACATGGCTCCCAATTGAGTCATAGGAATGGTCTGAGATCGATTTTGATATCGATACTCCTAGGAATGGTCTGATACCAATTTCTATATTGATACTCATAGGAATGGTCTGATACCGATTTCAATACTGAAACTCATAGGAATGGTATGATATCGATTTCAATATCGATAATTGGGCCAATTTCGATAATTAGGTCAATACTGAAATGATACGGTATAAGGATACGGTCGATACCGATAGGATATTCGATTCCAATACCAATCCGATATGGCCAATACCGAACCGATAGGCCGATACTAATCCGATACGGTCGATACTAATAAGAACCAAACATGAAGCAGAGCTTCATATTCAAAACATCTTCTTTATTCATTCCTCATGGAGCTCTACACCAAGGATGTCCACTTCCTCATGGAGCACATTCAAGTATACGTATAAACACACACACCCCTCTCTCTATCTCTCTAGATTCCTTCTCGATACTCATAGGAATGGTACCAATTTCGATATTACCGATCTCGATATCGATACTTATAGGAATGGTCTGATACCAATTTCGATATCAATACTTATAGAAATGGTTGATATTACCGATTTCGATATCGATACTCATAGGAATGGTCTCTGATACTGATTTCGATATCGATACTCATAGGAGTGATCTGATACCAATTTTGATATTGATACTTTTAACCTTGGTTATTACAATTAGGTACTAAATTAATTTTTTGTACTTACAGCATGTATGGTACTTGGAGCATAATTGGTTTGAGCAATGAGTCGATACTTAGTTGATCGTTCGTGGATGTACAATCGGCGACATGAGAGCAAGATTGGTTTGACGGATGATTTCAAGGCGGACGTCGAGGAATTTCTGAGATACGCCAGTAGCCAACCATATTTCATGAACGGAAGGCTCATAAAATGCCCTTGTGTCAATTATCATAATATATCATTCAAAGAGGTAGATCTCGTGAGAGAACACATCTACAAGAAGGATTTCGTACCGAACTACAACGAGTGGACGGCACAAGTAGAACCTTTGGTTCCGCAATATCAGTCCTCCTTCAATACGGAGGTGGGAGACCCCACTCTTGGAGACCACTTCCAATATCGGCATTGAAACTTGGCATGTGAGTTGGTATTTAATACGGCTTGTGCCAGTCCAAGTTTTGATCCGGAGGATCCGAATCCTGCTGCAAAGGAGTTCTATAATATGTTCAACCATGCCGATACTCCGTTATATCCGGGTTGTGATTTTTATTGTCCTGTCGGTGGTGATGCAGCTGTTGAACCTCAAGTCTGATTTTAACTTACCGCAGGAATGCTACGACCGGATAATTCAGTTTGTTAGAGAGTTGCTGCCAAAAGGAGCCAAGGACTTGCCAGAAAACTTTTACAAGTCGAAGATGTCGATGATACGGAAACTCGGATTAGGCTACGAAAAGATAAATTGTTGCCGAAACGGCTGTATATTGTACTATAAGGAGAACAATGATAAATACAAATTTATTTTCTGTCACGAGGACCGGTACAAGCCCATTCGAGACAAAGGAAAATCAACTGCATGAGCAAGGTTGTGCCCCTACAAATATATACAATTTTTGCCGATCACAAAGAGGCCACAGAGGATGTATATGTTCTCGAATACTGCAGAACACATGACATGGCATAGCAAAGAGCAGAAGATGGATGAAGGAGAATTATCTCATCCATCTGATGGAGAGGCATGAAACATTTTGATCGATGTCATCCTGGATTTGCTGTAGAGCCTAGGAATGTTCGACTGGCTTTATGTTCTGATGTATTCACTCCTTTCGGACAGTCGGAGGAACAGTACTCTTGTTGGCCGATGATTTTGACCCCTTATAATTCACTACCGTGGATGTGCATGAAGACTCCTTATATGTTCTTGACACTTACCATACCCGGTCCAAAAAATCTAAAAAAGAACATTGATATCTACTTGCAGCCGTTGGTGGACGAGTTGAAACAATTATGGCAATTCGGTGTTCAGACGTATGATATATCGATGGAGCAGAACTTTCAGATGAGAGCGATGTTGATGTGGACCATCAATGATTTTCTAGCATACAGAATGTTATCTGAGTGGAGTACTCATGGTATTATGTCTTGTCCGATATGTATGAAAAAAAGTAAGGCATTCTTCCTTCAGAATGGAGGAAAAGCTTCTTTTTTTATTGCCATCGTCAGTTCCTTCCTATGTCGCATCCATGGAGAAGGAACAAGGATGCCTTTAGAGCTGGTTAACAGGAACTAACTCCTCCCCCGTTGAGATTGACTGGAGATATCGTTTGGGCAGAGGTAGAGGATTTGCTGACAGTAAAGGAAGATCCGAGATCAGGCTATCACTTAGAAGGATTCGGACATAACCATAATTGGACGAAGTGGAGTATCTTTTGGGACTTACCTTATTGGAAGAAAAATCTCATAAAACACAATCTTGATGTCATACATATTGAGAAAAATGTATTCGACAACATCTTCAATACGGTGATGGATATCAAGGGAAAAATGAAAGATAATCCCAAAGCAAGAAACGACTTAGAAATTATTTGCAGGCATCCAGAGTTACATATAACACGAAGATCCAATGGTAACTGGATCAAGCCCTCAGCACCATTTACACTGAGTAGGGATGATAAATTGATAATATGCACTTGGATTACAAAGTTGATATTCTCTGACAGTTACGTGTCGAATCTGGCAAGATGTGTCGATCTCAATGAACACATGCTGATAGGGATGAAGAGTCATGATTGCCACATGTTCATGAAGCCTTTACTTCCTATCACTCTGAGAGAGATGCTGCCTTCTCAAGTATGGGGTCCGCTGGCCTAGTTATCTATATTCTTTAGAGATTTGTGTTCAAGTAAGTTGACGGTGCAACATATGTTTGAACTTGAGAAGAAGATTGTATTGACATTGTGCAAGTTAGAAAAGGTGTTTTCCCTCGACTTTTTTGATAGTATGGAACATTTTTCGATTCATGTTGCATACGTAGCACATATCGGTGCTCCCGTCCATTATCGATGGATGTATCCATTTGAGAGATATAAAATATTTAATTATCTAGTACTAATAATTATTTTATTCAAACAGTTCTAATATTGAATATATTATTTACAAATATCTACATCACTTGAAGAAGAAGGTGGACAATAAGGCTCATATAGAAGCTTCGACATACGAAGCATATATTATTGAGGAGGTCTCAAACTTCTGCTCAATCTACTTTGATACTCATGTCAGAACAAACTGGAATAGAGTACCAAGAAATGATGAAGGCAAGGTTGGTGAACCAAATCGTGGAATCCGTACTATCTTCAATGTTGGTGGCAAGCCTACAAGTGCTTCTAAGTTACGGTGGTTGGAGGACGATGAGTTTGAAGCCGCTCATCGGTATATCTGCCTAAATAGTAGTATAAAGGAGATGGAAGATATAGAGAAGTAAGAGGCATAATTTTGCTACATACTCCAATTTTGCGATATACTTGTAATAATTTTTCTAACTTTTCTCGTTATTATCATAGTATTTTTAGAGCTGAGATAAAAATGGAGAGACCTAGCATTGATGATAATGATCTTGCTAGAGAGATTGACAGAAAATTTTCATCGTGGTTCATAACTATATAAGGATTAGAATCATTTAACTATTCTAAATTTAATTGACCGACTAAAGAGCTTTGTCCTAATGACGTTATGATACGTAATGTTTTAGGTTTTTCATCCTGGCAAACAATTGACCGACGAAAGACTTCGAGCACTAGCTATTGGACCAAGCAAGAGGGCGAAATGTTGGGATGGATATACCATCAATGGTTTCAAATTTAGAACCACTAATAAGCCTATCAATCACTCATTTGTCGATGAGGAGGCTAACTACACAAAGAATTCCGGAATTTGTGTAAGGGATTCAGTCTACGATGCCGATCCAGAATTTGACTATTACGATGTTCTAAAAGATATTGTAGAGCTGGATTACTCTTTTGATACCCAAATTGTGTTGTTTAAATGTGATTGGTTCGACACAACACCCAAACAAGGATGGAGAATTGACAAACAGTTTGGATTTATTGATATAAAACATGGAAAAAGATATATAGGTTTCGAACCATTTGTGTTGGCTAGTTAAACGGTCCAAGTGTACTACACGAGTTATCCTAGTCGACGACGCACTACTCATGATTGGTGGACTGTATGCAAAACTAAAGAAGAAATACATATAATATTGAAGATCAAGCATACCAGGAGGATGAGGTAGTCATGCCTCAACAAACATATATGAGTTTAGCCGGCATTGATGACATGAAGGTTGACATTACTGCAGAGGATGATATAGTTGACGAAAAGCTTGACATAGAGGACTTACCTCATGTAGATGAGGAGTCTGAAATGGACGTATCGGATGAGGAGGAAGAATTTGAAGATGAAGGTGAAAGTGGAAGTGATAGTGAAAATAAAGAAGATGAAGACGAAAAAGATTCATATTATGAAGAAGATGAAGAAGATTAGTACGTATTACCTATTAGATTTGCATTGATTATTTGTATCAACATACTTTTATTTAATTTTTATTAAATTTGCATCGATTATTTATATCATTAAATCATTTTTTTATTTCTTTCAGATTTACATATGGCGAGACGAGGGCGTACACGACGTCGAGGATCTGGGTCGACCCGCCCTCCTGCTCCTCCTAGTACTCCAGCTGTAGATCGTAGAGGAGTTAGCGAGGACGATTTGGTTATGAGGAGGATGGCTTATCTCCGCCATTCACTCGTTCATTGGTTAGCGGAGCTAGCCCTGATATTCCTTCAGCATCTACTCCTACTGGCGCTAGTGCCCCGTCTTCTACGCCGGAGACTACACCTGTCGCTCCTACTGGGGCGAACCCATATCCTGGCCTTTTGGTCGACCGTGGAGTGTACATACGTCGACCAGGATTTGCAAACCCTCCTACTCTACCAGAGCTGCCAGCCAACATCACTCGTCCCGAGCTGTTGGCCAATGGAACGGCGTAAGTATATAATTGTTAGTAGACACATTTATTCATACTCTATTTATTATCTAATCATATATTGTTTTGTTTATTCCAGGTTCTTTTCGGTTCAGGCTGGTAGAGATTTGGACGAGTTGATGCGTCATTAATTCCATGGTCCCTATTTGAACTTCGGGAACATCCCACTTGATAGACGATTCATTTGGCTCGAGATGTTTGAGGTATGTCTAAATAATATCATCTTTGTTTACAAAATTTCTTAAATATTTGCTCATTTATTTTTATTTGTTCTTATTTGCAGAAGTTATATTGCTGGCCGGCGCACAGAGATCAGGCGATCCGAAAGTGCTACAAGTCTGTTGCCAGCAAGAGATTGAGGGATATGGTCAACGACCAGAAGGCGTTGGCTCTACTAAATAGTGCTCTTCGTAAGAAGTGTTTAAAGGAGGAATTCTGGGAGGAGATGAAGAAGAAGATGGACACTCCGACCTATAAGGCCAAGTGTGAGAAGGCAAAGGCTGCCCGTGCTAAGGGTGGTCACCACACGGGTGGATCCATCCCAATTTCAGAGCATTATCGACGGCTGGTGAATATTTTTATTTGTTATTTCTTCAATTGTTTAAATTTAATGTTTAGTTATAAATTGATGTTTAATTATTACTGTGCAAAGAGGTCGCCTGGGCAGACGGAGACCCGAACGTCGTGGACTTTCTTAAAGTTTTCGAGCGTACCCATAAGCGAAAGAAGGATGGGAAGCTCGTAGATGATCGGGCGACCAAAGCTTATGTAAGTTTTTCGAGTCCTATATCTAATTACATTTCTTCTTTGTCTTTACGTACTTAACTATATTTAGTTTACCAAAATAGTTAGTTCGAACTCTAATATGAATATTAACTCTAAATCATAACCCCAAGTAGCATTATAAATCAAAGAATAAATTAGGAGATGTATGAGAATATAACCTTAACAATTCTTAATAGCAACTAAAATATGAATATTAATTCTAAATCTATTCACCTATATAAATATAGGAGACATATGAGACTTTAGAGAGTTGAGTCGGTGAGGGAGGGACTGCCGGGGGGGAGCTGGGACTAGTCAGCCACCGACGCCGGCTGTGAGGGACGACTTGTGGATACAAGCTATCGGTAGAGGGAAAGGGAGCAGCGTGTACGGTACCGGATCGTTGGCATCCCAGCCGTCCGTTTATTCCAGAGCTCCTCTACCTCCACTACCTCCACCACCTCCACCTCCACCTGTAGATGCACAGACCGACGATACTGTCGACAACTATACTTTGCGACATATTACATAGATTTTGGTGGGCCTACAGGGTCAGGTGACCCAGATGAGCGGAGTTCTAAGCACAACAGGTCTGATTTCTGCTACAACTGTACCAGCTCCAGCTTCGACCTCAGCGCATCTGGCGACGAATGCTCCTCCAACCACAGCGTCTACTACACCGGCTCCTCCTCCGACCACAACGCCTCTTGTCGTGCCGCCGACTCTTCCAGACGTTCATGTCTAGGACGTACAGCGGATCGTCACTTTGGTCCTGGGACAGTTATATGCATGCGGCCCGCCGGCTATGCCTTTGCTACCTCCTCCACCATCAGTTTGATTTTTGTTTATTTTTTGGTTGTATTTGACAATGTGTATGAACTTAATTTAGGGAGTTTGTATTTGATTGAGGAGTTTGATCGATGAGTTTATGTATTATTGAACACATTTGTGTATATGTACTATATTGCGACTGCTGGACGAGTTTGTATCTATTGGAGTTATTTGGATAGGCAATTGGAGTTTCAATTTAATGTATATATTGGTGCTTGGGTTAATTTTTGTATATATTGGGGTTATATTTAATGTATATCGTTTGTGTTGGCACATTTTATTTTGAGTAATTAACAGCATCTTCGTAGTTTAGTCTTCTGTTCTTCAGATTCAAATATTCTCAGAAGATCTACTACATGGAGTTCTTCCGTTCAAGAGCTTTCTCCTTCTTCCTTGAAGACTGTAGCAGTTACCGACGTTCCCCTGCATAAGACGGCGTCTTCCTGCTTAGAGTCTTCGAGTCTGTACTGGTCTAGGTATATCTGTAAACACCTAAGGACGGATGACAGTAAAAAAAACAAGTCAAAAATCAAATAGCTACAGAGCGGCATACCGGCGGTAAGCTCCGGCATTCCGGCGGTATACCGTTTTTAGCATACAGAAAGTTGCTGTGACAAATAGTCGGCATACCGGCGGCATGCTTGGGCATACCGGCGGTATACCGCTTTTCTTGTCCAAAAAGTTGCTGGGACAAATTATCGGCATGCTCCGGCATACCGACGGTATACCGTTTTTAGCAACCCAAAAGTTGCTGTGACAAATTGTCGGTATACCGACGGTATGCTCCGGCATACCGGCGGTATACCGTTTTTAGCAACTCAAAACTTGCTGTGACAAATTGTCGGCATACCGGCGGCATGCTCCGGCATACCGGCGGTATACCGAGTTTCAAATATTTAGTTTTCGAATTACTCTGACTAGCATTAATGGCCGCATTTAATGCTCTCAAACGGTCATTAATATGACCGTTACTATTTGACCGGTATACCGACGGTATGCCGCGGCATACCGACGGCATGCCGGTCTGTCTGTATTCAGAGCATTAAATGCCACCAACTCTTGGTTCTCTTATAAAAGAAAGCTCTCTCTCTCTTGAGCTTTCTCACCAACTCTTCCATAAATTTTCCAACAACCAAGAGCTCCACCATTAATACTCTTCCAAGCTTTTCATTGTCAGCCTCTCCCAAAGTGCTAGAGTATTAAAGAGTTGTACATTTCGATCTTCACGTGTTAGAAGATCAACAAGTTCTCATTCTCTTTTATTTGAAGTTGGCGAGCCTTCGTAAGAAAACTCGTGTGTAGAAGTTGGCGAGTCTTCGGATCCAAACTCGTGTTGAAGTTGGCGAGTTCTTCGGATCCAAACTCGTGTGTACTATTTGGTTAAATAGTGGATTAAAGCCGGAGAGAGTTCCGGGACTGGACTGCCTCAAAAGAGGATACCAGGATACATCCTTGCGTTTGTGTTTGATCTTTCAACTCTTTACTTTCAATTTTCTTTATTGCATCAATTATTGTAGTTAATTTTTAATTACCCTATTCACCCCCCCTCTAGGGTTCTACAATTGGTATCAGAGCTTCGTTCTCTTGATTTGGATTTACACCCTTGAGTGATCCATGGCCTCTAACCCTAGCATCAACACGTTTCACAATGAGGGACACTCCACAAATAGGCCTCCCCTATTTGATGGTACCAACTATAACTACTGGAAGATTAGGATGGGGATTTATCTAAAGTCCATAGATTTTGATTTATAGGATTGCGTGATAAATGGCCTTCCTACTCCTTCCAGAGCTATTGAGGATATTGCTTCTGACACCCTTCGGGTGACACTTGCTGAAAACATGAAGAAGCTTGCTTGTCGAGATGCCAAGGCAATGAATGCTCTTTACTGTGCTCTCGACAGTAGTGAATTCAACCGAATCTCTACTTGCAAGACTTCCAATGAGATTTGGAAGTTACTTGAAGTCACACACGAGGGAACTTCACAAGTGAAGGAATCCAAGATCAGTAGACTCACGCAAGAATATGAGTCTTTTAAAATGAAGCATGATGAATCTATTGCTAGCATGTTTACTCGTTTTGGTGACATCATTAACCCTCTCTCTTCTCTTGGAAAGGAATATCCCGCTCATGAAAAGATAAGGAAGATTCTTAGAGGATTGACGAAAGCTTGGAGTCCTAAAGCTACTGCAATCATTGAGGGAAACGATCAATCCGTCATGAACCTAGAGACCCTCATGGGTAAGCTAATGACTCACGAGCTTGACATGAAGGATCAAGAGGAATCCTCCATTCAAGAGAAGGAGAAGGAGAAGACCAAAGAAAAGGAGAAGACTCTTGCTCTCAAAGCATCAAGGTCCTACTCCAAGGATAGCTCCGACGACAATGAGTCGGACGATGATGAAGAAATAGCTCTCACAGCTAAGCACTTCCGAAAGTTCTTAAAGTTCAACAAGGCCAACCGCTCTAGACGGGACAATGAAGAAGACCCGGCGTGCTATCAATGCAGAAGACCCGGACACATCAAGAGGGATTGTCCGATGATACGAAAAGACTCAAGCAAGTACGAGAAGCCTAGCAAGGGAAGCTCGTCCTCCAGAAAGTTTGCCAACACTAGCATTTGGTGTGAAAGCGACGCGAGCGACTCCGACAACGACAAGGAGTGCAAACACAATGCCAACGTCTATCTCATGGCAACCGATGAGGTACTTGATGATTTTTCCTTAAACACTCTTACCTATGATGATTTGGAGAAAGCCATTCTTGAGTTACATGAAGAACACAAAGGTGTTCGAAATAAATACAAGAAATCTCTTAAGGAGGTTGAGGCTCTTCAACTTGAAGTAGAGAGGCTCTCAAGTATCATTATTGATGTGAAGGGAAAATCTTCTATTTCCGACACGGATGAAATAGAGTCTTTGCGACTCAAATTTCAAGAATCTCTTGACACCATCAAAAAAAAGGATGATGAGATTCAATCCATGAGAAGCTCTTATGAATTTGCCATGCGCAAATGTCAAGATGCTAATAGAAGAGAATATTCTACTTCTATTAAGTATAATGATCTTCTAACACGGAGTAAGAATTTAGGTAATAAGAATACCACTCACATGCATGCTCCAAGACACCCTCACACTCATCACAATGCTAGGCATAACCATTACATGAACACTACACACAACTCCTTTTCTAACACAAGAAAAGGACCTTTTGTCAAGAAGAACACCTCTCATCATGCTTTTTACTATCATCATAACACTCATGGTAGAACTTCTCACACTAGAAACTCACACATGCACAACACTCACACTTCTTCTTCTAAATCTTCTTTGATGTGCAATTATTGTGGTTTGGTCGGTCACACTTCAAACATTTGTTATATAAGAAAATAAGTTGACATGAGAGTTCTTAAGTGGGTTCCTAAGACTAACACTCATGGACCCATAAGATCATGGGTACCAAAATGTTCATCTTCAACTTATGTTGTAGGTGACGAATCCTTCTCATGCTAGAAGCAAGTGGATTCTCGATAGCGGTTGTTCACGGCACATGATCGGTGATGCTTCACTTTTTACAACGCTATCGATGAAGAAAGAAGGACACGTCTCCTTCAGTAACAATCTTAAAGGTTATATTATTGGAAATAGTAATATCGCTTCTCCTCCTTATCCTTGTATTAATAATGTATGTCTTGTTACTAATCTCAAGCATAATCTCCTTAGTATTAGCCATCTTACCGATAATGGCTATGATATCAAGTTTGTTAAACTCAAATGCTACATTACCGATAGCTCCAATGGAACTATTGTGTATGAAGGCATTAGAGAAAACAATATTTATGTTCTTTATCTTGTTGAAGGTACTAACAATGACAGGTGCATAGTTGCAAAGAACGATGAGAGTTGGCTTTAGCACATGAGGCTTGGATACGCCAACATGGATACTATCTCTCGCCTCGCCTCCAAGAAGCTTGTACGAGGACTTCCTAGTATCCCTTTCAAAAAGGATATGGTTTGTGAAGAATGCGAGAAAAGTAAGTTGACCAAGTCATCCTTCAAATCCATCAACTCTGTGAGTACCACTAGACCTCTTCAACTTATTCATATGGATCTTTTCGGACCTAGTAGAGTAGCTAGCCTTGGTGGCAAACTTTATGCTTTTGTTTTAGTTGATGATTTTTCGAGATTTACTTGGGTTATTTTTCTTGCTTGCAAAAGTGATACTTTTCGTAAATTTGTTGCTTTTTGTAAACGTGTTCAAAATGAGAAAGGTTTTTCTATCAACAAAATTAGGAGTGATCATGGAGGAGAATTTGATAATGTTGATTTCAAAAGATTTTGTGAAAAGAATGGTTTTGGACATGATTTTGCTTGTCCTCGTACTCATCAACAAAATGGTGTTGTGGAGAGAAAGAATAGAACCCTTGGCGATATGGCTCGGGTTATGTTAAACCAATATAAGCTCCCCCAATACTTTTGGGCGGAAGCCGTTAATACGGCGTGTCATGTTATTAATAGAGTCTTAATTAGACCTATTACTAAGAAGACTCCTTATGAGCTTTGGTTCAACAAAATTCCTTCTATTGAATATTTCAAAGTTTTTGGTTGCAATTGTTTTATTTTGAATACCAAGGATAACCTAGGCAAGTTTAAAGAAAAAGCCTATGAAGGAATATTCCTTGGATACTCTACTCATAGTAAAGGTTTTCGTGTTTTTAACAAAAGAAGTCTTGTTGTCGAAGAGTCAATCAATGTCTCTTTTAATGAACTCAACTCTTCTACATTCTCCTCTTCCGAGGATATTGATGACATCTCGTTTGGGTTGGAGAACTCCTCTATTGAGGATCGTCCTTCTTCATCTAACAATGAAGTTGTGACCCCATCTAAAGAGTCTCCTCCTCTCGAGCCTCCTCCAAAGGATCTCCCAAGAGAATGGAGATTTGTCACCAATCATCCTAAGGAGCTTATCATTGGGGATCCTTCCTCAAGTGTTAGCACAAGATCCGCCACTCGTGATCTTTGTGCCAATGTGGCTTTTATCTCTCAAATAGAGCCTAAAAATGTTAATGATGCTTTTCTTGATGAATTTTGGATGATAGCTATGCAAGAGGAGCTAAATCAATTTGAGCGAAGCAAGGTTTGGGAACTTGTCCCAAAACCTAGCAATCACCCCATTATTGGAACTAAATGGGTGTTTCGCAACAAACTTAATGAAGATGGGTTAGTAACTCGTAACAAAGCCCGATTGGTTGCTCAAGGCTATAACCAAGAGGAAGGCATTGACTACGACGAAACCTATGCTCCGGTTGCACGTCTTGAATCCATTCGTATGCTTTGTGCCTTTGCTTGTTTTAATGACTTTAAGCTATTTCAAATGGATGTTAAAAGTGCTTTTCTAAATGGTATTATTAAAGAGAAAGTTTATGTTAAACAACCTCCCGGTTTTGAAGATTTTCAATTTCTTAATCACGTCTTCAAACTCCATAAAGCCCTTTATGGCCTCAAACAAGCTCCACGTGCTTGGTATGAGCGTCTTAGCTCTTTTCTTGTTTCTCACAATTTTGCAAAGGGCAAAGTTGACACCACACTTTTTATTAAATCCCATGATGGGACTCTCTTATTGGTTCAAATTTATGTTGATGATATTATTTTTGGTTCTACTAACAACACACTTTGTGTAGAATTTACCAAAGTTATGTAGGAAGAGTTTGAAATGAGTATGATGGGTGAACTCTCCTTCTTCTTGGGATTACAAATCAAACAAGGACCTAAAGGAACCTTCATCAATCAAGCAAAATATACAAAGGACCTCCTCAAGCGTTTCGACCTTGACTCATCCAAATCAATGAGGACTCCTATGGCCACAACGACAAAGCTTGACAGTGATGAAGATGGCACATCGGTCGACATTCGTAAGTATAGAGGTATGATCGGTAGCTTACTCTATTTAACTGCTAGCCGTCCGGATATCATGTTTAGTGTTTGCTTGTATGCACGATATCAAGCCAATCCAAAGGAATCACATTTGAGTGCCGTTAAGCGCATTTTCGTTATCTCAAAGGCACCATTAACATGGATCTTTGGTATCCGAAATCCTCATCCTTTGAGCTTCACGGCTTTTCAGATGCGGATTTTGCCGGATGCAAGATTGACCGCAAAAGCACTAGTGGCACTTGTCAATTCCTCGGGAAGTCCTTGGTATCGTGGTTTAGTAAGAAGCAAAACTCTGTTGCTCTTTCAACCACTGAGGCAGAGTATATTGCGACTGGTTGTTGTTGTGCACAAATTCTTTGGATGTCACAAACACTTTTAGATTATGGCATTTCTCATTCTTGCACCCCTATTAAATGTCATAACACTAGCTCTATCAATCTCACGAAAAACCCGATTTGTCACTCACGCACGAAGCACATTGAAATTAGACACCATTTTCTTCGTGACCATCAGCAAAAAGGAGATATCCGTCTTGAATTTATTGATACTACATATCAATTAGCCGATATCTTCACTAAGCCTCTCCCGGAAGATCGCTTCTCTTTCCTTTGCCGTGAACTAGGCATTTTGTCCTTTGATCCATAGTCCCATTCGGCCGGCACACCGACGGTATACTACGGTATACCGGCAGCATGCCGTTTTTCCAAGCAGAATTATGTTCTGTTTTGAAACTCGGCATACAGTCGGTACACGTCGGCATACCGCCGGTATGCCGGATGGAGGCGGACAGGACACGTACTCTGAGATCCGGGCCCACTTTTTTCATCTCTCTTCCATTATTCTTTTTATCATATCTTTATTCCCTCTCATCCATCCCATCCCTCTTAACTACCCATCTCCTCAACTCCCTTCCTATTTATTACTCTTCAAATCACTTTCCCCCTTTCTCTCCTCTTTTTACTCCACTCTCATTAATTCATCCCATCACCTTTTCATCTCCCCACTTTACTCCTCCTCTACAACCGTTCCCTCCCTACCCCCCCTTTTAAACTCATCTCTTCATCTTCCTCCTCTACTTTAAAAACCCTCTTTCTTCCATCTCCTCTCTACTACTTCTTCTTCCACACCAAAGCACCAAATCCCTCTACATGGCAAACCCTAAGCGCCCCCGATCCTCCTCCTTCTCCTTGTTCAACCCCTTCGTCCTGGTGGCGCTACCTACCGGCTATGACCAACGCGTCTTCTCCAACTCTCTGGCGGCCGAGCTTTGGTTCCAGCACTTCGTCCATCACAATGTGTTCAAGGGACGGGCGATCAACTGGAACCTCTTCCCCGGTCACGTCCCTTTGTTTGACGACGCCGGTCTCTCCTCTCTTCTTCGGTGCCAAATTCCTGTCTACCCCGCTACTGTCCGACTTTTCTATTGCAACATGAGAGGGGATGACGACGATCCATCCGCCATTCAATCTATGGTCAATGACCGTCACTTCCGTCTTACTTCTCGGGAAGTGGGGAACATCTTAGGCATCCCGGACAAAGGGGAAGCGTTACCATCTTTGGGTGCTCTCAACTCCTCGGCGGCAACACCTTTCGACGAATTCTGCCGTATCATCTGCAAGGGTCCCAACCCTCCTGCCATCCCGCCCTCTCTGTCCAGCTGGAGCCGTTTTACTACGAGCTCCATCGGATCGTCTACCACACTCTATTTCCTAAGGGCGGGAACTATGACGCAATCACCGGTGATGCCCTCGTCTGCATGTATCATCTCTATGCCCGGAAGCGATTCTCCTTCCCAAAGACTCTTCTTCTGCAATTCCGACGTGTCATGCCTTCGGGGAAGCAGAATCTCTACTATGGCTCTTTTATCACTCTGCTTATGGAGTCCAAACATGTTGACCTGTCTCTCTGCTCCTCGGATGGCGTCCCCTCATATCTTGCTGTCTCCCGTACCCTTGCTGGCGCCTCTACTTCCCGTGCCTCATCTTCCCAAGAGCAACCGGCATCCACTTCTGCTGCTCCCACATCTACCCCTCCTGCTTCGGGCCGTTATATGCCGCTCACTCAGCAGCACTTTGATATGCGGATGGCCCAGGCGGAGGAGCAGATGCGGGCCCACACTCGTGGACTTGGCACCCTGATCCAGTCTCGTTTCCACGATCAGGGGTATTTTATTCAGCGCACTCTGCAAGACCGGGATGCCTTTCTGGATCTTAATCTTCAGGATCCCATGTACACGGCCCCGCGTTTCTCTGACCCCAATGCCTATGGATTTATGTACCCTGACGGCATTGATCCTTTTGGCGCCTTCCAGCAAGCTCAGGGTGATGATGATGATGATCCGGCTGAGGATTAGGGATGGACTTCCTTTTGGTGATGGTTTCGGTTTTTGAGTGTTTCTAGTTTTTATGTGTTTGTCTTTATGTCGTCTTTTGTGGTCCTTCGGGGACCGGTGTGTGGTTGTTACTAGTTGTTTGCTGTCCTTCGGGGACTTTATCTATGGTTGTCTCTAGTGTTTGGCTCTCATGGTGGAGTCTTTTATGTTTTCAGTATGATATGTTTGTGTCTAGCATGTATTCACTTCCTCCTTCAATATATTAATGCATGCTTCTCTTTATATACTCATGTCATTTTTATTATGCACTGTTTCTATTGATTATCCCCATCTTTGACTAAGTGACAAAGGGAGAGAAATCGTATTGAGGGGGAGCTGTCTCCTACGGGGGAGCTACTCCCTGAAGATGCTATCTCTCTATTTTGTCAATTATCAAAATGGGGGAGTTTGTTGGCACATTTTATTTTGAGTAATTAACAGCATCTTCGTAGTTTAGTCTTCTGTTCTTCAGATTCAAATATTCTCAGAAGATCTACTACATGGAGTTCTTTCGTTCAAGAGCTTTCTCCTTCTTCCTTGAAGACTGTAGCAGTTACCGGCGTTCTCCTGCATAAGACGGCATCTTCCTGCTTAGAGTCTTCGAGTCTGTACTGGTCTAGGTATATCTGTAAACACCTAAGGACGGATGACAGTAAAAAGAACAAGTCAAAAATCAAATAGCTACAGAGCGGCATACCGGCGGTATGCTCCGGCATTCCGGCGGTATACCGTTTTTAGCATACAGAAAGTTGCTGTGACAAATAGTCGGCATACCGGCGGCATGTTTCGGCATACCGGCGGTATACCGCTTTTCTTGTCCAAAAAGTTGCTGGGACAAATTGTCGGCATACCGACGGCATGCTCCGGCATACCGACGGTATACCGTTTTTAGCAACCCAAAAGTTGCTGTGACAAATTGTCGGCATACCGACGGTATGCTCCGGCATACCGGCGGTATACCGTTTTTAGCAACTCAAAACTTGCTGTGACAAATTGTCGGCATACCGGCAGCATGCTCCGGCATACCGACGGTATACCGAGTTTCAAATATTTGGTTTTCGAATTACTCTGACTAGCATTAATGGCCGCATTTAATGCTCTCAAACGGTCATTAATATGACCGTTACTATTTGGCCGGTATACCGACGGTATGCCGCGGCATACCGACGGCATGCCGGTCTGTCTGTATTCAGAGCATTAAATGCCACCAACTCTTGGTTCTCTTATAAAAGAAAGCTCTCTCTCTCTCTCTTGAGCTTCCTCACCAACTCTTCCATAAATTTTCCAACAACCAAGAGCTCCACCATTAATACTCTTCCAAGCTTTTCATTGTCAGCCTCTCCCAAAGTGCTAGAGTATTAAAGAGTTGTACATTTCGATCTTCACGTGTTAGAAGATCAACAAGTTCTCATTCTCTTTTGTTTGAAGTTGGCGAGCCTTCGTAAGAAAACTCGTGTGTAGAAGTTGGCGAGTCTTCGGATCCAAACTCGTGTTGAAGTTTGCGAGTTCTTCGGATCCAAACTCGTGTGTACTATTTGGTTAAATAGTGGATTAAAGCCGGAGAGAGTTCCGGGACTGGACTGCCTCAAAAGAGGATACCAGGATACATTCTTGCGTTTGCGTTTGATCTTTCAACTCTTTACTTTCAATTGTCTTTATTGCATCAATTGTTGTAGTTAATTTTTAATTATCCTATTCACCCCCCCCCCCCCCCCCCTCTAGGGTTCTACAGTTTGACTGTAATGTATATTGGGGTTATATTGGTGTTTGTATCTATTCACAGGTTTGAGCAAAGGTGGAACAATTTAGTCTGGCAATAATAAGAAGTTTAGCGACTACCCAGCGACGGAATAGCGACGAAAATCTGAAAAATTTGCAGGCTAGCGACTAACTACCGACTGATTAGCAACGGAGTTCTGAAAATATTTTCAGGTTAGCGACGAATTAGCGACGAACGTTTCCGCCGCTAACCTTCTGTCTGATACCAAAATCGTATCAGACGAGTCAGCGACGAAAATTTTCGTCGCTAAGCTTCTGAAAATTTTATTATTTTTGCTCACAAACTTTCGTCGGTATTCCATCACTAAGTTGTCGTCGCGTTTGCCGACGGTTTATATTAGTTGCTAATCCGTCGGTATGATGAGTCGGTATTTCCGTCGGTAAGCCGTCGCTATGGCGACGGATTACCGACGGAATTGTCATAGCGACGTTTTAGTTATCGACGTCCTGTTTCAGTCGGTAATCCGTCGATAAATTACATTAGAGACAGAAATATAGTATTTAGCGACGAATATATTCGTCGCTCGCTAATTATCAATATTTTAGTAGTGATTAATCCCTATAACATCAAGTGTTATAGTAATGTCATCTCACTGACTCCGTACGTCAACCCCTTATTGATCTCCCACGGCGTATCCTGCCCATACAATACAATTCTATATCCCCACGCACCTCAACAAGAGACAATCCCAACGAACACCTAATATAAACCCCTTCCAATAGTACGTAATTCAAAACATCCTGCGGAACCGACCCACCCCTAGCTGCCATGGCCATCATCCTCCTCGTAGTCGTCCTCGTCATCTTCTTCATGGTCCTCTTCGCCCTCTATGCCCATAGGTTCTCCTCCGGAGTCGAAAACGAACGCCAACTGCTACCTCATCCTTCGGAAGGGGACCGGAGGCTCAGCAACCACTCTCCCCCGCGGCTCAGGACCTTCGGCCTCGACCACTCGCTAGTGCGTGCTCTGCCGGTGCTAGCTTACGGAGGCTCCGTCCGCAGTGGCAGTGGCAGAACGAAGGAAGGGTGTGTGGTTTGCTTGGCGGAGTTCGAAGAGACGGAGGAGGTGAAGCTGATTCCTGGATGCGGGCACGTGTTCCACCCCGGGTGCATCGACAAGTGGCTGCTGCTGCATGGCTCGTGCCCGGTATGTAGGTGCTCTATGGTCTCTCTAGATTTGAGTAGGGCTGGTCACGAAGAAGAAGAAGGGAGTAGTGTAGTGGAGAGAGAAAGAGAAGGTGGTGAGGAGAGGAAGATGGTGGCATTGGGGAGGAGTAGGAGCTTGTGTTGTAGGGATGTTGCTGTTGAAGGAAAGAGCAGTCATGTCACCTTGAAGAGAACATGCAGTTTGTAGGGAGCGTTTGTAGGAAGGAAAATGATATGTGAACCACGGGATTGGCCCTCCTATTTACTTCGACTCGTCACCAGTTAACTTGCCGATGGGATTGTGCCACGTGACGGGCGGATCGAAACCGCAGGCCAATCCCGTGGTTCACGTAACATCGTTCTTCTAGGAATTTGAATCCGTTCCAGCCAAATTAAGTTATTGTGAATGGAGTGGTTGTTTGCATATCCATGGCCCATGGCTGGATGGTTATAAATAATTGTTTTGTATGATTGGAGGTGCGGGCAAGATTAGTTGCTAGTTGGACATATGACATTCATTCTATGCGAGAAAATAAAAGACGCAGTTTCCAATCCAATTGTAAAAGGCAAATGTTAAGGGCACTATAAAATTTACTAGGAGCAATATACTTTTGCTAGTCCTGTCCATATGAAGAAATCAGGATTGCCAGAATTTTGATAATCCTAAAATAGTAAGTACAAAATTTTCTCACCTACAGTTATGAATAGAGTGGTGGTTGCATATCCTGGCTAGACGGATATGAATGATTGTTGTCTATGATGGAGGTTATGCATTAACGTAAAATTAGTTGTTAGTTGGACATGTGCTGCCGTCAAGTATGACATATACAAATCTTTTTCTAAACCCAGATATGCGAACGTAAAGACAGCAGTTCCCAGTCCAATTGTAAAATTCCATAACTCAGTCCTCCAAAATTGAAACTGGAACAAGAGCACAAAATTGTCCGGAGGCAAACTTGAAAGGTACTCTTGTAGCAATGACCTAGAAGATGAAATGGTTCAGTAGAAAATGTTCAAGAAATTTGCAAGGGGTGTTGGCATCAGCCTTAGTCAAGGGAGAACTACAAAAGAAGATAAATTCTTGGGACCTATAACAAGATGTGAAAAACTATAAGGACCTGTACAAAGTTATCCCTTTATAAGAATAAAAGACTTTGAGCTCCCAGCCACTCGAATCACTTTCAACCTTAAAAGCTCACACCTTGATAGTTGATACATCTGGCTAGTGATGAACAAAGGAAAGAATAACTTCCATTTTAAAAAAAAAAATTTACATCGTATAAATGGTGCAATTATAATTAATGGCGAGGTATTTTACAGACCTGTACAAAAGAGCATCAATGTGACTATCGCAGCAAATGCAGCAATTCCCTTTCCTCACTTGACTCCACTTTGATCCATCACAGGTATGTTCTCAACCATCACTGAATAAAGAAGTAACTTTTGGTCATTATCTTGTTTTACACTTTCCTTCAACATTTCAAGAAGCAACATGTCATCGATAGAATAGCACAATATTCACAACTATAAATACTCGAGATATTGGGTTATCAATATAAAAGCAACCTTTTCTAGCACAAGAGTGATTGTTTATGATTGATAACTTCGCAATCGAATACTAAATATACATAGGAAATGCTAAAGAACTATTGAACATTTCCAATCAAATAACTACCTACAGCGAATAACACGTGCTAGTGCAATTATATGAGAAAATCTCTGTAAGCTGGGTCCCACTATAGGAATTAAACGGCAATACTCACGAATTATCAGGAATCAGTCATGCAATCATAGAGAATAAGAAGAAACAAGGGGGTCATTTTTTATTTCTGATACACGAGATGAGCCTTGGTGCACGAGTACCAGTACTAAAAACCATGGTTTAAGATGGAAGCAACTCGCACAACTCACTCATTGCCAACGAGAATGAAGACTACTGTTGGTTGGCCCTTGACTTTCACTAGTGGAAGGCAAGTTGTCACCAACGTCTGCGTGTTCTGTCATAATGTCTCCTTGTTTCTGCCTCATTTTTCCTATCCACTAGTAAGATCATCCAACTCTTTCTATATCTGAAAAAGCTTTGGTGACAAATTCCTAGCCAACGTAACTACGAGCAAGAGAAGATCATGCCATAAAACCTAGGCGGCCAGTTGGCGGGTAGGAGTAGACCTACCTTTTGGATATGTATTTTAAGCTCATGCAACCAATGAGCATCCTCCATGTTACCTTAGACTATAAAATGTCTAGATGAAGAGGAAATATTATACAATTTGATGTAGGGATCGCATTCATCTCTATGACACATTAAACCAAAGAGTGAAAAGGAATGACAATCCCATTGATAAGACAAGCCACTACTGGATGTCCATCCTAATTTTGACAAGGGAGACTAGCTGTGAAAAAATAGCAGCAAGGATTATCCTCACCAGGAGGAGCTAGATAAGCAAAGTCGAGAGGCGACCTCATTGACCTCACTTAACCAAGAATCGCAACTTGAACTGCTTAAGTTCCAATACAATTTGTATACACTGAGTCACATTCCTCCATGGCAGTGTTTTTAAAAGCAGCCAAATCATTCCGGACACAGCCCTCAGTTGGCTTGATCAAGGCATGGGAGGCCTAGATTAGGTGGCATCCAGCACCTGGAATGGACCTAACTTCCATAATATATGGAAGACAAAAGACTTGTAGGCACCACCTTCCCTACTTGCCCATGTTTGCCCCAGTATTACATTAAGCATTTTCTATTGCGTGCTCGGTCCACGGTTGGGTACAGACTAATCAGAAGCAGGTTAACCACAATTATGTGGCCACTTGGAACTTTTAATTACGCAGTTACCCAATTATCAGATTCAGCGCCTTATTATCTGGTTGATTTATCACCAATTAATCTTTTTTTAGAGCATTGATTTGTGCTGCCACCTTACACCTTGAGAGAGAGAGAGATGCATCTAAAACTCTAATCTCGACCCCATTTTATACTAAAATGCACATCAGACCTCTCCCTCTCTAGTACCATGTTAGAAGGTTGGTTAGCAGATGAGACTGTGCCAAATCGTGGTTGTCGGCTAGTGGCAAAAGTGTCAACTTTTCTCTAAACTACCCCCCTCCCCTGCCCCTCCACTTCTTTCACTCACACAATCTGTCTAAACAAAATATAGACACCCCAAGACCACACACCTAAAGGGAACACCATCAGAACATTGCTTGATGGTCTAAACAAATTGCCTGCAATAAAAGGTCAGATTCATAGTATATGACAAAACAAAAAAATAGAAAATCATTTTAAATTATTGCCGGTCCGATAAGTATATTTCATTTGTAACCAAACTGGGTGCTTTCGTGGTTTACTCGATGTAACTGCACAAACAAAGACCCAACAGATGACAGACAGCAAAAGCACAGCCTTTCTCCAAGATCTTTAGGTTGGCTGCATTAGTTCTTTTTATCCATTCAGCTTCATCATCCACCATCTTTTCTGCTACAATAGTCATTAGCACATAATTTATCTGTTAGATGGAGGTCTTCAGTTTTTTTTTATTAAGCGGGATGCTTTCACAGTTTACCCCATGTAAATTGATGAGCTAAAGACCCAGAAGAAAACAGTAATAACACAGCCTTTTCCCCAATATTTTGGGCTGGCTACATGAATCTTTTTTCTTCATTCAGCTCATCATGCACCATGTTTTCTGTTTTATTAGCAATGATTTATCCTTACTTCCCTAGTTCAGGTAAACCTAGTAGCTTGTTCAGCTATGATCTCATCACTCTCAGCTAAGCTAATAGCGCATAATGCATGTGTCCAAACCATTTTACATGATTTTCCAGATATATCAACAGTTGAAGGCTTGAAGTTAGTTCCAACTTCCCAAGGATACACATTTTTTAATCATTTCTTTATAAAATTATTGCTCACCCACTCAACATATTATCTAAAATATGTTCATTATTTTGATACAACATTTTGAGCAATGAAGCACATCAGGTGCTATAAACATCTTCTCAAATTATCCTCAAATATGGTCCAATTCAATTAGTAAACACTTCAATAAAAATATAAAACTTGTTTTTTATTTACACATAAAAACTCCGTCTGATCATCATGACGAAATAGACTCCTATATCCTAACAACAAAATGATCAGATTTAGTTATTTCTCAGTAATCAACTGCTAATATTCCCTCGTCGACTCTCTCAAATTAACAGTTATATTTCATGTATGCCACTCTCACCTTGTAACTTGATTATTTTGTCCTCAGGAAACTCCTATCCAAACTCTAACATTACATACTAACCCTATTTCAGGCTCATCAGCAAAAAAAACCCAGTATGTTGTGGAACAACATACACCACGTTCTAAATATGCCTAGAACAGATCTATAACCAATGCAAAGAGGTCAAGCCTTAATGTCTTTGTATACAGAGATAACAAGGTAATATAGGACGAAAAGACTTGATGTCTTTTAAGATAGGTTTTAAATTTAAATTTGGATATAGATTCAAGTATAAATTTAGGTTTGTGACTTAAGTATGAATTTTAAACTTAGATTTGGATTTTGATAGGATTGATCTTTATCCTTTAGTTGTTTTAAATTACAATTGTTATCCTAGTTGAATTTTAATTCTTGGATAGGGAGAGGGAGACGTCTAAGTATCATGAGGCGCTCGCGCGCTTATGCAAGGTCAAGGGAGGGTAAGATGTAAGCCACCTTACACCCATATATGGAGGTTGTTTTCCTGACTAAAACTCACATCCTCCACGAGGCTATCACTTATACAAGGTCTGGAAGGATCAATGTATGCATCCCTACCCCCATATGGAGAGGTCGTTTTCATTGACTCGTACTAGCATCCTCCAAGGTGAGCAACAAGCATAATGGTTGCACCAAGAAGAGCTCTCAAAATGAATCCTTAGATGCAAGCCGGAGAAAAGAATTAATACGTAGGTGATTTATGATGGAAAATTTACGAATAAAACAATGAGAATTTTCTTTAGTATGAATAAAGGAGTATCGATGTGTTGGCCCATTCCATCATTAGATTTTGATAATTAACATAAAAATTATTACAATATGCATATGGTATTGTGCTAACACTTATTGTAGTTGATCAATCGTGTAAAGTCACTAAATACCCTTCAAAGATAAGATATGCGCTCGAATACACGCTCGGAAAAAAGACATGTGATTCAGATATGGGACGAGACTCGAATACGAGAAAAGAAGATCAAGGCTTTATGCGCATTGTATTATGTATTTTTATTCTTATAAAATGTCCTTAGGTTACTTGTAACATTGTGGCAAGTGGCAATTGAAAACCAAAACCAAGTACAAATTCTCTATATCCTAACATGGCGCATCAGAACGGTATACAGGCGGTATACCGTCGGAAGAATACAGAAACCCACATTTGTTCCAGCAAATTTCATTATCCTCAAATCTAAGATGGCACTATATCGACGGAAGACCGATAGTATACCGCCAGTAGAATATTGAACTCCTCATTCGTTCGAGCAAGTTTTCTAAGGCTTAATTTTGAAGCAACAATATACCGACAATATATCATCTGGTTGCTTTTGGGCAACATTTAATGTTCTAACGGCTAGAAAAGTAGTCGTTTCTAGCTATTATTGTGCACAGCGGTATACTGGTATATCGTCGGTAGTGGCTGCATTAAATGAGTTGTTTTGAAAAACTCATATATATTTCTTTTGGTTGGCCACATTTATTTTGAACTTCTTGAGCCATAAATTTTCCAACCACTCAACGAAAGCCTTCCACACTCTCAAAAGCTTTCAATTGCCAACTAGCATTGCGCTAGAGTGATTAAGTGTTGTAACTTGAGATCTTCCAAGTATTTAGAAGATCAAACTTTATTCTTTAAGGTTGAAATCGTTGATCTCTTCGTATAAAAGTTTGAGTGTAAAAAGTTGACGAGTCTTCGAATCAAAGCTCGTGTTGTAAGCTATTTTTCAATATTGGATTAAAGCCGGAGAGACTTTCGGAACTGAATTGACTTCGAGGAGGAAACCAAGATACATTGAGTGTTTGATTCTCTTGCATTCTCTTTAAATTTGCCCTTTTATTCGATAAATTGTGTTATTTAGTTAAACCACGCCCACACCACCCCCCCCCCCCCCCCCCCCCCCCCCGTGTTGCCTATATGATTGTGTGATTCTTAGATATTTATACAATCCTAGTATGATTCTGATGCTATAGGCAGTGTGAGATTGCTCATTTCTATCCTCAAGGTGATTTGTACCTGGTGATGTCAAGTCACCTATGTACATCGAGTGATTCAGTCAAAAGTTTACCTTGAATAGTGGACCATTTCCCATTAGCAAGTTCGGGACCTGGATGTTTCTCATAGTCACTCGTCGTTTTCATTTAAATGCTCATGATGTCTCGCCACCCCCTTAGACTTAAAAAGGACATCAACTTTTAATACGGGAAATTCATGTGGAGGGGAAGGTCGGTTTTGTTGGCCCAGAGAAGCAAATAAGGATGGAAAAGAGAATGAAGCTTGTGTTTATTAGCATAGGAATGGCTATGTTACCCGGACTCTCCACTTTAAGGAGAAGTACCCGTGTCGACCCTTTAGGACATGGATATGGGTATGAAATCCGTATCCGATCCTCCATGGTGACAATCGGATCCTTTATGGTGACAATCGAAAGACTGGTAGTGAAGTAGATAGGTTATTTTAATGTGGTAGTAATGTAGATAGTTTATTTTAATGTGGTAATTATGTAGATAGTTTATTTTAATATGGTAGATTGATAGTTAAGTAGTAGGGGAGCTGAAAGGACGGTCCCTTAGAGACTTATTCAACTAGTTGAGTAAAGTTTACTAGTAATTTATAATTACAGGTTGTCTTTTTACGAAACCTTAGTCATATTCCCGTACCCGTACCCAAAATTTGGATCATTTTTAGCCGAGTCCGTGTCCTTCAATTATGAGTTTGAAGGATCCGACTCTTGGATATGTACCTGTATCCGACACCCGTACCCGAGTCCAGGTAACATAGAGGAATGGAGCCTTTATATAGGCATTACAAGATAGCTTACAATTTGACACCTAATCCTAAAGAGTAGGTCATAGCAAGAGAATAGGTAATTAGAAAAATATTAGTCACATGATTATTTCTTAACATTCACCCTCCTAATCATGTTGCTACTTGACGACTTGAACTCTAATTTTCTGGTGCATCTCCAAGAACTTAAGCCGTCCAAATGATTTTGTCAAGATATCAGCGAGCTGATCATTTGTGTTTACATACTCCACTTCAATCTTCCCACTCTCCACACAATCATGAATGAAATGGTACCTGGTGTCAATATGTTTACTCCTGTCATGATAGACTGGATTTTTGCAAAGAGCGATCGCCGATTTATTATCTACCTTGAGTAATACTTTGCACTTCGTCTTCTTTTTCAGATCTTCTAGCAATCGACCGAGCAATATCCCTTGACAAGCTGCAGTTGACGCAGCGATGTACTCTGCCTCGCAGGATGATAACGTCACGATCTTCTGTTTCTGCGACACCCAGCTAATAATGTTGTCTCCAAGGAAGTAAGCGACTCCTGATGTGCTCTTGCGATCATCTATGTCACCAGTTAAGTTGCTATCACTATAGCCGACCAAGCATGGTTCTTCCCTATCTTTTTTCACATAGAAACACCCAAACTCAATTGTACCCCGAAAGTGCCTGAGAATTTGCTTTACTGCTGCCATGTGCTGCGTAGTTGGTTCCTCCATGAATCTGCTTGCTATCCCGACTGCATAAGCTAGGTATGGCCGTGTATTCACCAAATATCTCAGACATCCAATGATGCCTCTGTAGTGTGTTGTGTCGACAAGAGGATTTTGGCTCACCTTGCTCAATTTCATTCTCGGCTCTAGTGGAGTTTGACTTGGATTGCAATCTGACATCCCACTCTTCTCAAGTATCTTGGCAGCATACGTGGATTGACACAATGCAATTCCTTGGGGTCTTTGAGATACCTCAATCCCCAAGTAGTAAGACAGGAGCCTGAGATCACTCATGCTGAACACATGTTTCATCTGTGCCTTGAACCTTGCAATCTCCGCGTTGCTTGATCCTGTGATGATCAGGTCATTAACGTACACGCCGACCGACAAGCTTGAGTCCTCCACGTTTCTCTTATATACGGCATGCTCCAAGGGGCAACGCTTGAAGCCAAGTGACATCAGTCTCCTATCGAGTTTGGAATTCCATGCACGTGGAGCTTGATGAAGGCCATAAAGTGCTTTCTTCAGTCTTAGCACTTTGTGTTCATTGCCCTGTCCAACATAGTCAGGAGGTTGAGATACATATACCTCTTCACAAAGTTCGCCATTGAGGAACGCCGATTTGACGTCCATATGATGTACCTCTCACCCTTCTTGTGCAGCTAAGGCAATAAGTAGCCTTACCGTCTCAATTCTCGTTACCGGTGCAAACACTTCTTCGAAGTCCACTTCCTGCTTTTGCACGTACCCTTTTGCAACAAGGCGTGCTTTGTGCTTGACCACGGCTCCTTGTGGATCATTCTTCAGTTTATAAACCCACTTAAGGCCAATGGGTCTGTGGCCGGCTGGAAGATCGACGAGCTCCCATGTACCGTTTCCTTGAATGGCCTCGAGCTCTTCTTGCATTGCACGCCTCCAGCATGCATGCTTTTGGGCTTCTTGGAAACTTGACGGCTCCTACATGGCAAACATGCATAGGCCGGAGTACTCGAGTTCAAGCTCCGTTGTGGCGTCGTAGATGTCCAGCAGGGAACGAGTACGCCTTGGCGGTGTAGATGAGTCACTTGCAGCAGCGCCTCCCGCACTCAGCCCACCTGTAGCTGTCGATGAGTCGGGTAGTGCTTCTTCGACGTTCATGACTAGTGGGTTGCGTGCTACAACCGACGTTTTGCGCGCCCTACTGGTGCTGCCCGATGAACTCACGAGGCATGTGTCGTACTGGCTCGGCTTGCTGAACTTGGCGAGCCATGCGTCATCTCCTCGGTCCCTGCATCAACGTAAGGTGGATAATACACTGTAAACATCTCACCGAAATTTTCCACCACTTGATCGGACTTGGATTCCCAATCCCATTGTCTAGCTTCTTCGAACACTGCATCTCTCGTCACATGCAGCTTCCTCATCACCGGGTTATACATCTGGTACGCCTTAGATCCTGTCTCGTACCCGATGAACACCATGGGTACGCTACGATCAGCGAGCTTCGTAAGGTGCGGATCCACCACCTTGACGTGCGCCACACAGCCGAAGGTTCGAAGATGTTGTACTCTTGGCTTCTTTCGGTAGAAAGCTTCGCACAGTGTCTTACCGGTAACGCTCCGAGTTGGTGCACGGTTGAGGAGATACTGTCGTAGCAACAGCCTCTGCCCAGAAGCTTCCCGGCATCTCCTTGCTCTTTAGCATGCTCCTCGCCATGGCGACCACCGTCTGATTTCGCTTTTCCACCACGTCGTTTTGTTGCGGTGAATACGGTGTGGTGAGGAAGCGTTTGATGCCCAAGTTCTCACAGTACTCGTGGAACTCGTGAGAAGTAAACTCCCTACCTCGATCGGTTCGGAACGCCTTTAGCTTCGCATCCGCTTTCATTTTGGCGCCGGCCTTAATTTTCTTAAAGGCAGCAAGAGCTCCATCCTTGCTTTTAAGTAAAGCAATCCACATATAACGACTATGATCATCAACTAACAATAGGAAGTACTTGTTACCTCCAAGTGTTGCAAGTGTGATTGGGCCACACAAATCACCATGTAGTAGTTGCAGCAGGCTATCCGCGCGGTAGAGTGATGTTGACGGGAACGGTGCACGTCGTTGCTTGCCAACCATACATCCGTCGCAGACTTGATCGACTTGTTGTATGTGTGGCATGTCTTCCACCATCTCATGGTGTGTCAGGTTCCGTAGTGCCTGAAAGTTGAGGTGCCCGTAGCGCCCATGCCATAGCCATGCATCCTCCTTATGCACGCCAAGAGATGTACGGGCTGTGCGTTGTTTAGGTTGAGAGTATACAACCTATTCCCCGATTTCTTCATTTTTGCCATCAGCCTCCTTTCTCGATCGTAGATGCACATGAACCCATCTTCCATAACAGTTTTACATCCGTTCTCGTCGAGCTGGTCGAGGCTGATGATGTTGCTCTTGAGGCGGGAGATGTAGTACACGTCGATGAGAACACGATGCGCGCCGGTTTGGCATTGAAACAAGATCGTCCCGCGCCTGTGTATTTCCACGGCGGAGTTGTCGCCGAATCGGACAGTGCCCCTCACCGAAGTGTCCAGCTCAGAGAATATCTCCTCATGACCGGTAACCGGTCATATGGTTGCTAGCTCCATTGTCGAGGTACCACACATCGCTCGCGCCCCGATCGGATCCTCCGATTGGCCAAACCTTCTCCTCGTTGAGCATGACCATGTCACGCGCCTCCTGCGCACGCATGGACAGTAACATGGTTGGCTCGTCGTCTTCAGCCTTGGCGAAGTGTGCTTCTTGGCTGCGATCCCGTCGTTGCTTGCGGCACTCCGACGCATAGTGCCTATACACGTTGCAATTGAAGCATTTGACTCTGCTCTTGTCGTGGCCACCACCGGATCCACGATCGTCACCCTCCTTCTCCTTGCCATCGCGCCCGCCTTTGCTACGGCCGCAGCCACGGCCGCCCGACCTGCCACGGCCTCGGCCATCACCATCGTTCCTGCGCATCTTTGAGCCCGACGGGGAGCCAGCGTCGTCCTTCTTCGATTGAGCAAGCCACTCGGAATGTGTGAGCAGCAGGTGCTGCTCCTCCTCCTTGTTGCTGTAGCCACGAAGTCGCTCTTCGTAGGTGTCACGCCCCGATTCCGTCGAATCGATAGTCGTCCCACGGGCGTGATGCCGTCAACATCACTAGGGCCGACGATAGGGCAATTTTATAGGCCACTGGGGCGACCCGCTCGAGTATTTCGAACGGTCCAACGAATCTCGGACTCAACTTTCCTTTCGCGCCGAACTGAGTAACTCCTCGCATGGGCGACACTTTAAGAAATACGTAATCGCCTTCTTGAAACTCAAGGTGTCGACAATGAACATCCGCGTAACTTTTCTGACGATTCTGTGCGGTCTTTAATCTTTCCCGAATGAGCCGAATTTTCTGCACGGTCTGTTCCACCAGTTCCGGGCCGAGAATCTGCCGCTCTCCGACTTCGTCCCAGCAAATGGGTGATCGGCACTTTCGTCCATACAGGACTTCATATGGCGCCATTTGAATGTTGGATTGATAGCTATTGTTGTATGCAAATTCGGCCAGAGGTAGATGAACGTTCCAACTCGACTTGAAGTCAATTGCGTAGAGCCGTAACATGTCTTCGAGAATATGATTGACGCGTTCTGTTTAGCCATCGGTCTGGGGATGATAGGCTGAGCTAAAGTTCAACTTGGTACCCAGAGCCGACTGAAGGCTACTCCAGAATCGCGACATAAACCGTGAATCCCGATCAGAGACGATGGATACTGGAACTCCGTGCAGCCGTACTATCTCATTAAGATAAATCTGCGCCAGGCGATCAACGCTCCAAGTAACTTTAATGGCAATAAAGTGCGCTGATTTGGTTAGTCGATCGACGATGACCCAGATGGCATCATTTCCCCGTGGCGTCTTCGACAGACCAACAATAAAATCCATGCACACTTGCTCTCACACTTCCATTCTGGAATTGCCAGATTCTGCATCTCCCCGCCCGGTCTCTGGTGCTCAGCTTTCACCTGCTGACAGGCCATGCATTGCGACACGAAGAGTGCCACATCTCTTTTCATTCCGTGCCACCAGAAGTTTGTGCGGAGGTCCTTGTACATCTTCGTGCTACCGGAATGCAAGGTGTACTTCGCATAGTGCGCCTCTGACAATATCTCCTTTCGAGTTCTGAATTATTCGGAACGCATAGCCTACCCTTCAATCGAAGCATGCCGGTTTCGTCTTCCGCAAAGTCGGTCGTCCTACCCGTCGAGATTAGCTCTCGTATTTTCTTCAGGTACGGATCGTCCTTCTGAGCGGTCTTGATCTTTTCTTGCAAGCTCGGCTCTAACTGCAACTTTGCCAACTGTACATTCCTGAATCGGACTCGAAGTTCGATGCCCATCTCTTCTAGGTCGTGTAGCAGTCTGCGGTCGATGGATAGCGAGGCAATATACTTCCGACTCAGAGCGTCCGTCACAACATTTTTCTTTCCCGGCGTATAGTCAATAGTCAAGTCGTAATCTTTGATCAGTTTAAGCCAACGCCTTTGTAGCAAGTTCAGTTCCTTCTGCGTGAATAGATACTTGAGGCTCTTGTGATCGGTATAGATCGTGCATGCCACGCCATAAAGGTAGTGACGCCACAATTTCAACGCGAACACAATTGCCGCTAACTCCAGGTCATGAGTAGGGTAGTTCTTTTCGTGCGGCTTTAGCTGTCGGAAAGCAAAAGATATCACCTTGTTCCGCTGCATCAGCACACACCCCAAGCCCTGACCGGACGCGTCGCTGAATATCTGGAAACCCTCAGTCCCTTCTGGAAGTGCGAGTATCGAGGCCGAGACGAGCCGTTGCTTTAACTCCTGGAAGGAAGCTTCACAGTCGTCTGACCATTCAAATGCGACTACTTTCTGGGTGAGGCGAGTCAGAGGCGATGCGATCTTCGCGAAGTCTTTCACGAAACGTCGGTAGTATCCCGCTAAGCCAAGGAAACTTCGAATCTCACCGACGGACGCTGGCCGTTTCCAATCGACAACGGCTTCAACTTTCTTTGGATCGACTGCAATGCCTTCAGCTGAAATGATGTGTCCGAGGAATGCGACGCTGCTCAGCCAAAATTCATATTTACTTCGCTTCGTATATAACTGATTTTCTCGAAGGGTCTGAAGCACGGTCCGTAGATGCTCAGTGTGTTGCTGCCTATTCTTCGAGTAGACGAGTATATCGTCGATAAAGACTACTACGAACTTGTCGAGGAATGGTCGGAACACCCGATTCATTAAATCCATAAAAGCAGCTTGAGCATTCCTTAGGCCGAACGGCATTACCAAGAATTCGTAATGGCCGTATCGAGTGCGAAAGGCGAACTTCGGCACATCGTCCGGCTTGATCTTGAGTTGATGGTAACCCGAGCACAGATCAATTTAGAGAACATCGTAGCTCCTTGCAGCTGATCAAACAGATCGTCTATGCGGGGCAAGGGATATTTGTTCCGGACGGTGGCTTTATTCAGCTCGCGGTAATCGATACAAAGATGCAGTGAGCCATCCTTTTTCTTGACGAACAGCACGGGCAACTCCCCATGGCGAGACGCTGGGTCGAATGAATCCCTTGTCGAGCAACTCTTGCAACTGTACTTTGAGTTCTTTAAGCTCTGCAGGGGCCATTCTGTACGGGACTTTAGAGATCGGTCGGGTATCGGGGAATGTATCAATAGTGAACTCAATCTCTCGATCGGGTGGCATGCCGGACAGTTCGTCCGGAAACACATCTGGAAATTCTGCCACAACGTCGGTCTGACCCGCGTTTGCACCATCCTGTCGCATGTCTCGAACGGACGCTAGATAGCCTTCGCACCCGAAATGCAGCATCCGTCGAGGAGATATTGCGAAGATCACCATGCAGGTCGGCGACGCCTCACCACACGAATAGCAGAATTCAGGCACTCCAGGGATGCGGAATGTGACCTTCTTTTCAGCACAGTCTATGGTTGCATTGCACGGACCGAGCCATTCCATCCCCAGAATGATGTCGTAGTCCTTAATATCTAGAACTATCGCATCAAGACTGATCTTTTGACCACCTATACAGATGATTCCGTCTCCGCAGACTAAATTTGCAAGTAGTGGCATGCCCGACGGTACATTAACAGTGAGATCGAGACCCAGCGGTGTCAGGAGAAATTTGTGCTCGACGGTGAAGTCCGTCGATATAAAACTATGCGTGGCACCTTAATCAAACAATACACGAGCAGGCTTATTATTGAAATGCAGTATACCTGTCACGACTGTGTCAGATGCGAACGCTTCGTCTCGAGTCATGGCATAGACGCGGCCCTGAGCATTGAGACGACGGGCCTGACCATTCTGTTGTACAGTCTGTGGAGCCCGAGGTGCTTGGCCTCGGTTCTGTTGATGTTGTTGGGGGCGCTGGTTCTGCTTCTCCGGACAATTGCGTGCAATGTGGTCCGTTTGGCCGCACCCAAAGCATGCTCCATTCTTCAATCGGCACTCGTTGGCCATGTGCCCCTCCTTGTGGCAGAAATTGCAGACTATTCGATCCTTTGCCTGGTTGCAGCCTCCGTTGCAGCGATTTTGACGCTTGTGTGCATTGTTCCCTCCCGCATTACTATGGCGTTTGTTATTAAAGTGAACAGCGCCAGTAGTAACAAGAGGATACTCGGACTCTAGACGGAGGGCATGGTTGAGTGCCACGCCCATGGTTTTGTATTCATGCACCGAAACATGGGCACGAATAGAGGAACGCAGGCCCACTTCGAATCGTCGAGCTCGACTTGCAGTGGTAGGTAGATAGGCTCCAGCAAATTTGGCCAGTTTGTTAAATTCGGCCGCATATTGTCGTACTGTCATATTCCCTTGCCTCAACTGCATAAATTCATTTTCTTTTTCCTGTCGCACGGCTGCAGAAAGATATTCGGTCGCGAACGTTATTCTGAATGTGGCCGACGAGATCGCCGCCGTCTCGTATTCACGTCGAATTGTCCGCTTTTGCACGGTCCACCAATCGTGCGTGTTCATTCGAAGTAGGAGTTGAGCACACGCGACTTTCTTTACGTCTTCGACACCCAGAAGTTCGAACTTGTCTTCCAGCTCCACCAACCAGTCGATCGCCACGGAGGGATCTTCTGTGCCGTTGAAGAAAGTGCGGCAGCTTTTGTGAATTTTGACACGTCAAAGTTAGAACTCGGTGGCAGGTGAGAGCACGAGCGCCTCCGGTTCAACTTCGTTGGATCGAACCGCAGGCTCGGTCACGGCAGGCGTCATCGTTGAATTGTTGTTGGCCACGACCGATTGTACTATTTGTTGGAGTGTATTCAGCTGATGCTGCTGTTGCTTGAATTGAGCCTCGAACCGATTCTCGAACTGGGTCTGACGAGCCTCCGCCTGCTGACGATTGAGCTCATTTTGGCGTTGCTGCATTTCCAGCATCTGCAGCATCCGTTGTATCGGGTCGCCGGAAGATCCGACTATGGTAGGCGCCATCCCCTTGGGTTGACGGAATGCTCGGGTCTGGAAGTACTCGAGCGCTGGAAGCGCTCGTCTCGTCCTCTACCCGAGCTCCCGCAACTGCAGGGAAAACAAAGGCAACTCTCGTTAGTTTCAGAAAATGTCCCGGGTTCAGCGTATGGAACAACTCATCTCATCGACACGAGGTCAACAGTTTGAGACTAGAAACTCGACACTGGAGGCCAAGGACGTAAACCGTGCTCTGCTACCATTATGTCACGCCCCGATTCCGTCGAATCGATAGTCGCCCCCGGACGTGATGTCGTGTGAACCTAATTTGCAATCGCACAAGGCATAGTCATAAGGTAATCCGAAACACGAGAATCTAAGAGAGCAAGCAGACAAATTGAATCACACATTAAGTAAAGAGAACTTTGATCTTTATTGATAATAGACATCATTTACAGACTCCAGTACAGGACTCATGCCGCGCGGACTACAACATGACTCAATTACAAAAGAGTGCCGATGAGATAGTCATTCCATACATTGCACACATCCCTCAATATACAACAGAGTATTCCAGTGACCTGGAATGGAGGGACGCTGAGCCATCTTTCTTGGACAGTTGAGAGTCTTCAAAAGTGGAGTTGCGGGACAAGTCTTCGACGCGCGCGGTCGAAGCTTCAAAATCACGAACGTCGCCGAGCTAGTTGGTGCGTCCTTCCTGATTCACGGGACCTGCAAAAAGCGAGGATCAGTACGATCACATGTACTGGCGAATGGCTAATTAAAATCCAAGCTCTGCATTTGATTCAAGCAGTTTTATAAATATGTTAGCTAGCTATTTCTGTGATCTTTCTAACCATCCTGATCGCTTTGCATGTTAATATGTTTGAGGCAAGCATATGAAATTGTATACATTAAGCAGCTATCATATTCATCTCGTATCGCGTGTATTAGTTAAACAGTGAAAGGGTGTGAAGGTCACTGGCAATGTCAAGCCATTACGGACTATAGCTGGGTTAGACGGCGACCATTTCGCGACGGGTAGCGAGCCATGTGCGAAAGTTTCCGAATAACCCACGCCGATGTAAGGCTAGCGCTTGCTATACTCGTTCCTCCCGGACCGAATCGGTTCCTTGGCCTAGGCAACCGTTCGAAAAACTACACATTGTCGATAAGTTGTCCATTGACCGTTTTGCAGAGTCTTGAAAAATACTCTTTTCTAGAAACCTTATCCTTTCTCTTTTAGTTGCAAAACTTAGTCTTTCTTTTGAACTTAGTCGATTTACTCACTTAGCCATATCGTTGCGATAAACGTTAATCGATTCATTCATTGTTTTGCATAGGCTAAGTGGAATTGCATAAGAAAGCATGTTTTCCATTTTCAATATCAGCAGCTTGATAGCAAGTGTTTCGTGAAAAATCGTGCCATGATTTCCTTGATTCTACACTACAATGACAAGCATTTCATTTAACTTCATATTGCTTTTGAAATAGAGGGACGAGACGAATGAGGTCAGCCACTCACCTTAGACTTGCTTCAGGTGAGGGACTGGTTGGCTGTGCTGACGTCGCCTACGCGATCACCTGCAATCGCATAAGCAACTGATTAGAACACTGTGTAATTCAAGGAATTTCGATATAAATGCGAAGCTCGAAAACGTAAGTTACAAAAATCCAACGAAAATATTCACGAAAAACGCATTCACGAAAACCAAAGTCAAAGCCAAATCAAGTGCGGCATAAAAACCAGAGCAACGGAATATCTCTCCCGACTAAGTCGCAGAGCCAAACTTTGAGGCGAACCCGCTGAATATGGGACTTGGTTCCGAAGAAGCCATTCCATAACAGGGAATGGATAATTTCAACCGTTCTCGTTCGACCGATTCGACGATTCCGACCTATCAGTCCCGACCGAATCAATAGCGACAGTGTTCCTTTCTCACGTACCTCGTAAACGAAAACGGGGCACGATGTAGGGACGGGGCACTACAGTAGGCCTTGAG